>LGRX02025446.1:0-28338 GCA_001247695.2 Cymbomonas tetramitiformis | reverse complement strand
AGTTCAGTATCACGTATGACGTATGACAGTGACAGTGACATTACAGTGACTTCCTACCTGTACTCAATAGTTCGACTTCGGTAGCTTAGACTGTGACACACGATATGATTGCCTAGTGACGGCCTCAGAGCTTAGATAGACTGAGAGTCGTGTATTCATTTCTATCTTTTGATATACCCGATTGCCTCGCTCAAACCCTACGGCGTTCAGCGTTTTCACTGTGTCACTAGGACATTCTAGTAGGCTATAGGCCCACCACTTGCCTAAAGTGGTTTTGATTCAAAGCCACTAAATGGTTGGCTAAAGCTGTAGAGGGGCGAGCGTGGCTGAGTAGGTAGAATGTTGCGGGGGGCCGCGTTTTCGCGGCACAACTGACTGCGTGGATGGAGAGGTAAGCGCGACGAGTGGCGGAGGAGAGTACGGAGAAGATGGGTCAGAGAGCGCTGGGGCCCCCGATGGTATGCAGCATTGCGCAGAGTTTGGTACTGAGTGGTTCGCGACACGTTCAAAAGGCCATGACCTCGGACATCGACAAGCGCGGAGACCTCGACCTTACTCTCCTACTTTCCGCCCACCCCCGCCGCTCCGCATTTTTCCTCACTACTCTATACGTCTTTACCCGTATCATTTTACCTTAATTTGCCACGCTTGCCGCTTGTTTGTGAACTTTGAGCGGATCTTGAAATCTTGCGGGCGAATTGGCCGTTTTTGACCGCTTGTAACTTGCGGACCACTTGGGCTCAGACATTTTCCTTTGGAGGGTGTTTTTACTTCACCATTACCGGCCGTGTTACCGAGTTTCGTGGGCATCGGAGCAGATTTTGAATTTATCTTGGATTTGGCCCCTTCCTTGAGGGGGGCTCAACCTAATCGTTAGGGTTTCATCCCTTCGGTGCTTCGCTTACGGTTGCCATGGCTGCCGTGGATCCTTCTGATGGATTCACCACTCCGGTTCCGGCTGGGATCGACACGCGGAGGGCGCTTCCCTTCAGCGACGGCCCTGAGGAGCCTGTGCCCCCTACGCCTGTGAAGAATCGCCCACTTGCGGGTGATGAGACAGGCGGTGCTGTGATTGTCAGGGAGTTTCTCAAAGACTGCCAGACTATTCTCCGCGAGCCTGGTCACCGAGCCAGCATCATCCAGCAAGTTCGTGACCAGTGCCGGCCCACTCACATCAAAGCATCGGAGTGGGTTTTCGACATCGACAAGATCAAAGGCCAAGTGCCTCGGGAAATTGCGTTGGACCGCTTCAGTCAAGCGGTAAAAACCCAGCTAACTGACTTCAATCTCCAGTTTGCCACGGTATTCCACCCGACAGACCTCACCACGACTGTTCTTCCTGAGGCCACTCGTATTCCCTACCGCATCCTGACGTCATTGGTGCGTGGATCATGCCTTCGGCTCATTGAGGAGTCGGCTACGGTGTCTCCGGATGATGGGCGCCGTGCATGGCTCGTCATCTGCCGGGCCGTTGCCAGGCGACGCAGGCCGTGGGTTTCCCATGGCTACCTGTTCGAGACAGCTCCGGCGATTGAGCTGCTGGAGGATGTTGACCCCGAGCCCTATATTAAGGGTTTCATGCAGCACCACACCGCTATCCGGTCCGAGCTCAGACCTGGTGTAGAGCCTGACGATGTGTGGGGTGTGGGATTCGCCTTGGACCTCCTCACCCTTCGCATGTGCCCTCTGTATTATAAGGATCTTCTGCAGGAGTGGAGTTCTAAGACGGCCGAAGGCAGGGAGAAGCGGGCTCTCGGGATTCAGCAGTTCACGCTGGCTGTGAAAGCCTTTCACCAACAGAAAACAGAGGAAAAGAAGCTGCTTAAAGAGAAGAAGAAAAAGGATGGGGTCTCCGCATTGGCGGCCTCACTTCTCTCTGGGGAGTCCCCTTCTGCCGCCCTTCTGGCCCGTGCGGGCATCCCGCAGACTCGCATTGTTGGTGGCCGCAGGCGTGACGAGCCCAGGCACACGCCACAGACTCGGGATGCTCAGCCGCAGGCAGCCGGACAGGGTGCTCACCGGTCTGGGGGCGACAGGGGTACAGCTCCCCGCGCCAGGCCGGCCCGCGGCGGGAAGAATCGACAACAGAACATGAAGGGGCACAGGAAGGGCTCTCACCCTTCCCCTCATGCCCCTCCACCGCGGACTCAGGGGCAGCGGCAGCCTGCATCCGGTGGTTCGCCGACTGCCTTGCGAGTGACACGGGATGCACAGGGCCGCCACACGGTCCAGTGTTGGGACTGTGGCGGCCCTCACTTCCGCCGTGATTGCCCTGGAGGGGTGCAGAGTGCGCATGTGGCGGGGTTCCACCCCGAGGGCACGCCTATTGCGGACGTCCTGTCAGAGCTGGATGCGGCTTTCCTCGATCCGGAGGAGGAGGTGTATGAGTCATGCTTGTACTCTTACTCATTGGAGCTCGGGGAGACACCGCTTGACCTCCCCGCGGCTCAGGCGGCTGCCGTTGTGCCACACTCTGCCGTTGACAGTGAGGAGCCGTGGACTGAGTCGGAGTGGGCTATCTGGGACTCATGTGGCCGCTCGGAGGAGCAGTACTACGACGCTGTCAACCGCTTCAACTCGTACCAGGACCCTGACGATGGGGACTGCCCCGACGGTGAGGTGACACCTACTCAGCTCCATGTTGCCGTGCACCAGCCTCTGGACCCTGCAGTGTCTCTGCAGCACTTCAGTGTTGAGCCGCAGCAGCCAGCGGTGCCGGCAGCCGACGTGCGGATCACAACAACCAACACCGAATTCCCTGGAGCTGTGCAGCTGGTGAGCACGGCACCGCAGTCCCGGCCCAGGGGTCCGGGTGGCCCGGGCCGCAGGCCCTATGGGGCGGGTCACTTCATGTACATGAGTCTGCTGTGCATTCTAGCATTCTCTGGCACGGCAGATGCGGTGCAGTCTGGTGGTGCCTCCGGTGCTGTGCTGGAGGTGCACCCACGGGCTCTGGTGCTTTGGCATGCTATCACCTGGGGTCTGGCTATCTCGGCCTGTCTTCCTGCCGTTGGTGCCAGGACTCCCGTACGCACCTGGCGACGCCTTGTCAACCGGCAGTCACCAGCGGGCGGGCACCAGCCCTCAACAACCCAGCCTCCGGCGGGTGAGCCCCGTACCTCTCGCCGCTCCTCACCAGTCTGGACTGCTGTTCTGGTTATCTGTAGCTTGGCTCTGTGTACCTCGGCACTACTGTTTGGGTACTCTCTGGGTCTGCGGCAGTCAGTCAGGCAGTCAGTCAGTCAGTCAGTCAGTCAGCTTACCCCGCCAGCAGGGGGGTCCGTCGGCCGTTCTGCTGGTCAGCTTTTCTCAGCTGATGGACTGGCTACCGGTGATACCGGCTTATGTCTGGTCTCTGGTTATGCTGTGGGTACGTATGCTTCTGTGGAGCTTGGTGTACTGTCTGGTCAGCTTGGGTCAGTTACAGTGGTCTACCCTCTGGTACCCGCTGGATATACTGGTATTCTGGTCTATGGCAGTGCAGAGTCAGTTCCGTTATATGTGCCCGACGAGGAGTGGGATGCTTCTGGGTTCAGTTCTCTGGCCAGTGCTGTCCCTGCACCCGTCCGGGTTGACAGGGGCATCGTGTGTGACTCTGGAGCCACATGTGTCATGTGCGGGGACCTGTCGGCCTGCACCGACGTGGACTACACCCGTACGGTGGCCTTCACCATGGTTACGGCTGGGTCTCACAGGACGGATGCTACTGTGACATTCCATCTGTATGGGGTCTGTATCCAGGACGGAGCCATCGACCACTTCGTTCTCCCAAACTCACACTATAAAGCCGGCTGCCGCACTCTCCTGTCTTCTCGGGTTCGATGACAAGTGTCACTCACCTTAAGTGGATGACAGATGGTATGACTGTACATGTCATAGTCGACCGTACTGACGACTGTATGTCATTATAATATATGACATGACACGATATGACATGACATGACATGACATGACATGGTATGATATGTAAGCTGGGAGCAGGCACGAAGCAAACAGGCAGGAGCACGAGCGAGGCGCGTCGGAGCGTTGGAGTGCGAGGGCGCGGCGTCGAAGTGGAGCGGAAGCACCGGTGAGCAGAGTGATCAAGGGGCAGGACAAGAGAGGATGCAGAACAAAGAATGCACCGAGGAGGAGATGAACGGAGGCAAGGAAAATTAAAAGGGAACAGGATGTGGGCGGGGAGAGGAGGTGTGATCGACAAAGGAAGCGATCGAGCGAGCGTGTGCGATCCCGCAGATGACATAGGAGTAAAGGAGTGGGAAGGGGGAGGGGGAGAAGGGAATCTGCTGTAAAATCAATCCGAGAGCCAAGGAAAAAGCAGGCGACAATAATTAATAAAATAATGAAAAATGATTAATAAACAGTAGAAAATAAAAAATAAAAAATGAACAGTAAATAGTGTCGTACCGGGAGTCCGTAGTCGCGGGGGCTAGGAGCCACCCGTAACTGAAGCCCACCCCCCGGTGATCAAAAAGGGAGGAAAACCAAGGAAAAAGGAAGAGGAGAAAGAGAATCAAAGGGGGGTGGGCGAGAGCCAGGGATGCCCTCAGCCAGGTCCGGCCAATCAGGGGTATGCATTCTGGAGGCTCCCCAGCGATATACGGCGACGAGACCATGGAGGGTGGCAAGCTCAAAGTGCCAAAGAAGATCGACACGAGAGTGATTGACAAGAGCTTCTTTCGGGAGGCCAGAGAAGAAGGCGTGGTCTGCTATGAGCCGTGTGGGGGCTTGTGTGCTGGACTAGAGATGCTCTTGCGCTGTGGAGTTAAGGTCAACAAGTACCTCTACCAGGACATCTCGAAGTCCAGCCAGGCGGTAGCCAGGGCCAGGTGCATGGCGCTCAGCCGCCGTCATCCTGACTTGTTTCGTGCTGAGGCAGCTCATTTGGAACATATATATAATATCTATGTCTTTGAAGACAAATGACTGTCTTTAAGACATGTCATGATGTCTTTAAGACATCATGACATGTCTTTGAAGACATGTCATACGGTCTTTGGAAATCCGATCGAGATTTTCTGCATTCATTCATTCCTGGAAAAAAACGTTGCGTGCCCCCAACGTAACGAACACTTCCGAAACCGAAACGTAACGAAGTCTGACTGTTTATTTTCACATAACATAACATTCTTGACAAAGATGTCTTCCAAGGTAAAAGCGCTTTATTTTGCTGGCAAAGAGTTGCGAATTGCGCTTGGTTTGCGCTCCGCAACCTGGTGCAAACAAACGCGGTGTCCGCAAAGGACCTCCGCGACTTCGCGGACGCCCTAACGGAGGGTGTTGTGAAGCATGCCCTTGAAGGGTATTTATCCCCAGATGCGCAGGGAATGTACCTCCTCGATGGCAGGGACGCCGTCGACTACGATATCCAAGTCATCAAAGGCCAGTTGGCCTTCTTGGGTTTCGTTTTGAGTGATGTCACCCGCACCGCATGTAGCCCCTTCAGGGACTACGTGACGGTGCTTGGCGATGATGTGCCTCAGGCGCCAGCAGGGAGCAGGTATCTCGTTTACGTGGAAACCTTGGACGGTCGTGATCATTTTGCGGTTTTGTTGCGTGGTGGAGTCAACAACACCGCCAAACCCTTCCGGTGGCTTGATAGCCTAAGGCCTCAACCTCGCACCTATTGGACCTACGAGGATTTCCTCGCGGCGGAGGCGGGGAATTATAAAGTGGTGAAGGGAGTTTTCGAGATGGTGCGATATTTTCCTTGTTTGTGTTCACTACTTGTTCGGCGCATGTCAGAGTGAAGCAGCCACTTACAATGAGGTTTCCTTTGCTTCGCCTTTTCTTTTTACGCAGGAGATAGGTGTGAAGTATGAGTCCATGGACACATATCTTCAGGACATTAAGGTAGCTGTCTAGAACTCCTAGATTTTATGTATATGCAGTGTTTACGCGTGCGTTAAAGGTCGACTTTTGGACCCACCCTGGGTCCATGGACCTACCACCAAGCCCTTGTACCCACCCTGGGTCCATGGACCTACCACCTACCCCCCCGTCTTTAAATGCTCTAGTTACGTGGTCTTTGTGAGTGCACTGAAGCACCATTGCGTTGCAATTACTGAGCGTTGCCGGAAGGATCGACTTTTGGACCCACCCTGGGTCCATGGACGAAATACAGAATTGGAGTCTCGTTCTCAATGATACTGTACGCTACGCGTTTCTCAGGAACGAGGCTACCCCCGGTTACAGTCGAAGAAGTAAATTTAGGAAAACTAAAAATTATTTCTTCATTTTGCTCGGAAGGGTCCTCAGAGTGAATCAGTAATTGCAGACTGTCCGAAGGATCGTCGGCTTCAAGGGTTCTAACAATGCTCCACTTGTTACCAAGATAGAGCTGGAAAATATGTTGAGCCCTCAGTGCTTGAAATGTTTCGAGTGTCGCCATTGCGAAATGAGAGAAATTGGCTGTCAACTGTGAAAGGGGTGTGTGTGAAAGAACTTTGAAAAAGTGATGTAACTTTAGCACAATAATAAAAGTCATTTCTGGCGGCTAAAAATGACATGTCGAATATCGATGTCAATTTTAATCAAAAATGACATGCGCTGTCGCTTTTTGATTCGGTCTGTTCAGATCAAGGATATGATTTTAAGATATCCTGGTGTCATTTGCGCTGAAATCGAGGATCGATCGATTCAGTAAGATAGAAATTCTTGGTTGACTCGCAAGTCTATATCATTTTTAGAACGTAAAAACGGCTTCATAAGCTAATGACGGCTAATTTTGACGAAAATATGTTTTCTATTCCTTTCGATGAAGGTTGCGAGATTATCTGCAAACCGTGCCCGGGAATAGTTATTGAAGATTCCATGGAAATAGGGGCTGACTTTTTCAATCATGAGCCAATTCCAAGCACAGCCCCAAGCGCGAATACGCAATTGGTTCTTTGGAACGCGCCTTTGACGTGTAGATCGGAAGTTAGCTCTAATTCTTCACGCGTTTCCGGGTCACGCGCTTTGCGCGAAATTGACTTACAAGAGATAAAAAGCAGACTTGATACAGAATTTTCAGAGACAAGTTTGGACTTGAGGAATGAAGACCCTCTTGTTTGTTTAAATGGTGAAGTAAACAAGCAGATTGTCGTGCGCAAACCGTACGAATCCGACATACGCAAGAAACAATATACGGGCGTAATTAGTATTAAGCAGCGACGTTTGCAGGCTGACAGTATATCAATGGCAGAAACAATTAAGTGCAATTGCAAGTCGCACTGCTGTCCATCTTTCTCATCCGCAGATATTCAGTCTTTTCGCGAAAATATTTTCAGTATGTCGCAAAAAGATAGAAAGGAATACTTCATCAAAGACTTGCTAAAAAACAGCTTTCGATCTGAGGACAAGTTCGACTTCAAATACTTTTTGGGCAAGAAGCAGGTATGTTTATTTTTGAACTCGTTCATTAGCTAATGAACGGCCTCTGGCCAAAGCGCGACTCACAATCAGACACTTTGGCTGCGGGAACCGTTCATTAGCTAATGAATGGCCTCTGGCCAAAGCGCGACTCACAATCAGACACTTTGGCTGCGGGAACCGTTCATTAGCTAATGAACGGCCTCTGGCCAAAGCGCGACTCACAATTAGACACTTTGGCTGCGGGAACCGTTCATTAGCTAATGAACGGCCTCTGGCCAAAGCGCGACTCACAATTAGACACTTTGGCTACGGGAACCGTTCATTAGCTAATGAACGGTCTCTGGCCAAAGCGCGACTCACAATTAGACACTTTGGCTGCGGGAACCGTTCATTAGCTAATGAACGGCCTCTGGCCAAAGCGCGACTCACAATTAGACACTTTGGCTGCGGGAACCGTTCATTAGCTAATGAACGGCCTCTGGCCAAAGCGCGACTCACAATTAGACACTTTGGCTGCGGGAACCGTTCATTAGCGTAATGAACGGCCTCTGGCCAAAGCGCGACTCACAATTAGACACTTTGGCTGCGGGAACCGTTCATTAGCTAATGAACGGCCTCTGGCCAAAGCGTGACTCACAATTAGACACTTTGGCTGCGGGAACCGTTCATTAGCTAATGAACGGCCTCTGGCCAAAGCGAAATTTTTCTTGGACCTTGTGATAGATTGTGTAATGTCATCACAGGAATGTGGAATATTGTATCATAAATTTCTAAATAAATTTCTTAAAGTACATTCGCGACGCGTTGGTCGAGTTGGTACGGCGCTAGGCTATGAACCTCGCACTCGTGGGTTCGATTCCCACTGAGGGTCTAGGTTGCGCAGATTTAAGGCGGGGTTTGGAGAGTGCTGACGAGCATGCGACGGCCGTCCCGCCTGCAGACGTGCAGTGTTGGGGGTGTCTCCCAAGCGTCTTAAATTGGCATGACCTACCAAAACCCTTATGCATTTTCTAGATAATGTGTTAATAATTTTTGAGTGACGGTTTTTTTTTTGTAACAGGTGTGCTTTAAGTTCTACTATATGGCTTACGGCATCAGCTACGGGTATCTTCACGACTGTCGGACACGCGTGCTCGAGGGCCGACACACGTTTGTTCATGGATTGACGTACGAGGAGGACAACCGCAAGATTTCTCTGAAACGCGAGTCGGTCGTCGCCTGGCTCAAGAAATACGCCGACGAATACGGACAACACCAACCTGACAAAGAACCGATTCATCTTTCGGATGGATTGACCATCGAAGAGCTGTGGGACGAGTACAACGAGGGCTTGCAAGAGAATGAGGAGAGGAAAAATGCTCTCTCAGTTACTTCTACAAAATATTTGACGAAGATTGCAGGAAGTGGCTCAAGATTCCATCGACGAACCGATTTTCTCAGTGCGATGTTTGCGCGTCCTTCAAGTTATTGAAGGAAGGCTTAACCAAATCTCAAAAAGGTGAATATTCATGAATAGCTTTGTGATGTGTTTATATGCTTATGTAATTTGTTCACTGATCCAAATTTGTGTATCTTGCACAGCGCAATACAACGGGCCTCTCAACAAACATCATGCAATCGCACGAGCGGAGCGCCAGAAGTTCTACAAACATGGTCGTAAAGCGAATATGACCAAGAGCATTAACATGAACAAAACTTGGCATAAGTATGCCTCGGTGATCATCGATGGCATGACGCAGTGGACCACCCGACTGCCACACTTTCGACGTATCCCTAAACATCTGGACTCTAAAGACTTCCTTGACGTGCACAACATGGGGAGCATGATCGAGAACGTGGGCCGCTTCATGGATTTCAACTACGCCAACTTCAAGGACGATGCGAACTTTCTTGTCAACGTTTTGCACCGGGATATCCTCCGCATTCAAGAGCATCGACGCAACGGGGACGGGGAAAATTCATACCCGATGCCGGAAGTATTGTATGTACAGCTTGACAATGTGAGCACCAACAAGAGCAAGTTGATGTTGGCATACGCAGCTTGGCTGGTGCACACGGACGTCTTTCGCAAGGTGAAACTCAACTTTCTGTTGGTGGGACATACGCACGAGAACATTGACCAGATGTTTTCACGCTTCTCCGTGCGTCTACGACGCAAGCAAGCTTGGACGTTCGACGAGATGATAGAGGTCGCACAAGAATGCTTTACGGATGGTGTAACGTGCGAGCACACCGAGAAGATCTTCGACTTCACCTCTTGGTTTGATGGTCACGTCTTCGATTGCCACAATATTTTGGCACAGCAGCCTTTCAAGTTCAAGAAGAACGAGCACGGCGAAGTGGGCATGCAGTACAAACAGTATTCCATTTCACCCAAATGGTTACCCGAGACTCCATTGCCAAAGCTTGTTTCTACACCCCCTGTCACGGGGCCTGGATACATCAAGCCGATTCCTTTTACCGAAGAAGGCATCGAAAAGCTTGAGCATACCTTACAGGCGTTGAAGGACATTTTGGGCACAAAGCTCACGGAGGTGCATGAAAAGTTTTGGCGCGAGGATGTCATCGAGAAACAGCGCCACCTAACTGCTGGTGGAGAATGTCAAGCGCCCGCGATACCCTTCCAGCATCCCGAGAAAATCGCCATCGAGCGCAATGCCACCTTGGTTCGACTGATAGAGGCGCCTGCGTTGGCGATAGAAGCTGCCGGGGCTGCCGCCGTCCCCGCTATACCGGTGCGCATCCAACGCCGAATTGATCGAGCGCCGATAGAAGTGTACAACGGTAAACGGAAACACCAAGGTCGAGCCCAAAAGCGAGCAGAGCAGTACGTGGACAACGCCCAGGGGGAGGTCACCTACGGCCAGATGACAGTCGGCAGCTTTGCAGTGGCTCTCGCGGTGGAATCTGAAAACGACAAGTTCGCGTTCCGCGTACAACTGAAGCGAAGCGAATGGTCAGATCCGTTGTACTTGGTGAAGGTGGAGGCGCGCTATCCGTCAACTCAACAGCTGCTATATCGCTATTTCCAACCCAAAAAGCACACCGACACCAAGAAGAAGCACCTCGGCAAGCAGCTTGCGAGTCACCCAGGAGCTTTCGCAGCGCCACCGGGGCACCGACCGTCTACCGAGACTTTCGATAAGAATGAAATAGTGCTGGCATGGAATGTGGATGCGAATGACCCCGAACGGAGTATACCGAACGAGCAATACGCGCAGATAGCCGTCGCTTTGCTTGCACAACAATCCAAACGCACGCGCAAGGACCTAGGTGACTTGAATGAATCGGATGATTCCGATGAAGACGAAGCTTTTGATAATTGCGTAGCGGTAGCGGTAGCACCTGATGTGGACGCGTAAAGCAAGACGAAAAAAACATGTAAATAATATGTGTATAACGTGTATATAGATTCTGAGTCAAAAGTTCTGTGTGTTTTCACTCCTCCTAGATTTCGAAAAAGTGCATTTGACCTCAATTTTGTACCATAAAAACCATTAAATCTAATGCACAACCTGCACTTGCATGTTCTTGACTGTTAAAATGCGGCTTTTTAAGCCTATCATGAGGTAAATAAGGCAATATCATTTTCACATGAGAATATCATTTTCATCGAATAGTGTGTTAATCGCCTGCCTTGAACTGGTGCGGCTTCGGCTCGTAGCTGCCACTCCTCCTGTGCTCGTATCGTAAGGTGTCGCGGTGCTGGGCGATCTCCAGGTTGCACCCTGCATGTACCATGAGCCTCTTCACGATGGCGGCTCGCTGTAACAAATCATCAGCCAGTGTCTTCTCCTCCTGCTTCCCAAAGTCCAACTCGGGTCGAGCACGAAGATCCGGTGGCACCGTGGCTTCCTGAGCGAACAGCAAGGTGAATGGCGCCACTCCAGTCGACTGCTGCCTAGCCGCGTTGTAGCTGAGTACGAGTGACCAGAGCATCTCATCCCACTCGAAGTCCAGGCCCTTGTCGAGGGCCATCTTCTTGAAGGAAAACTTGAGGGTGCGTACCACCCGTTCAGTCAAGCCATTGCTCTCTGGGGAACTCGGTGAAGTCACTCTTCGGTCAATGAGACACTGCTTGCATAGAGCAGAGAACTCACCTTCAAACTCTGTGCCCCCATCCACCAGGCATTCTGCAGGCGCCCCAAACACGGATAGAACATGATTGCGGAATGCGCTGGCGATGGTGGCGGCCTCCTTATCGGGGATTGGAACACACACGACGAATCGCGTATAGTGCTCAATCATGACCAAGACGCGTTGGTTCCCAGCCTTCGTGATACGTTTCGTAGGCCAAGCTAAATCCAGGGACCAGCGGTACATGAAGGACTTGATTTCCAGCGGCGTGAGATTCGCCTCCTCCCGTGCATAGTGCGTCTTCACCCTTTGGCAAGTCTGGCACTGAGTGACCACTGCTCGCACGTCCTGTTTCATGCCTGCCCAGTAATGGCGTTGCCACAACAGGTTCAGTGTCCGCCTGATGCCCCAATGGCCGGTCCTCTCATGGTGCTCACGCACCAGCTGAATCCTGTCACAGGGCTTGGGCACCAGCAGCTCCTTACCACTGACGGTGACCATGTATAACTCGCCCATGAGCTCGTCCCAACGGTGACGCGCTGCTCTCTTCCTTACCCTGTGGCACTCCTCCTTGGGCACCTCCACTCTTCCTCCGGTCTTGACCCACGCGAGGCATAGCTCGTCCTCGTGTATATCGGGGTATCTTTCTCGGAGTGACTCCTGGTTGGTTACGCTGGCTAGCATGGCAACCATTCTCGTAGTGTCAGGCAGCTTAGGCAGCCTCATCTCTTTCTCCTTTGCCACTGGTGCCCATTCTGGGGCTGAGCTCGTCTCTGCTGGCTTGCCTCCAGGTCTTGAAAAGGCCTGCCGGTGACGTGCCTCATAGCCCGCGAGCTTCATGGAGGCCATCTTCCACTGTCTGCGGCGTGGAACAGCGTCGGCGGTGCCTAGCCCCTGTGTACCTTTCTGTCCTTGGCTGCACATGTGTTGCAGTCGTTCTTCCCAGTCCTGATGGCTGAGGCGTCGCGCGACTTGCTGGGTGTAGCCGCTGGAACTGGTGATCCACTCTGCTAGTTGTGCACGCACCGGCTCAGCCGTGTCCTCGGAGGTAACAGCCACCTTGGTGGATTTCGCGATAGGGATGGCAACTAGCGTGCCATGCTCCTCCTCCTCACTCTTCTCACTCTTCGGCAGTTTGGTCGTGCTGACCTCGGCAATCGCATACAATAGCTCCATTGCTCTTCGATCCATAGCAAGGCCAAGCACTCCTGCCAATTCCTCGTCCTTCATGCCATGCGCCGCGCGCAGCTCACCCGCGCTGTACCCCATGGCAACTGCCTTCTCATCCAGGTTAACCTCTCTGGTCTCCCCCACTTCATCATCATCTCCTTTCCTTACCACTGTGCCTGCGCGAGGCGCGCGAAAAGCACGAGAGTTTTGCGTCGCCAAGATGGTTGGCAATACTCTCATAGGCTCCCCCACAACGTTGGCGGTGTAGTGAGGCTTCCTGTCTCCTGTGACAACCCTGCGCGGCTTCCAGCCTCGCTGCAAAATATCGCGCACGTATCTGTCTGGTGGTCTGTCCACCCGCTCCATTACCAGATTGAACTGCTGATTTTGAAACAGGTTGCTCCAATATGCTCGTAGGCGATGCGCGTATGATCCCGCGCGCGCCGCGTCGAAGGAAACCGGCTGGCCCACCACGCTGTTGATGATGGGAAACACCTCCTTCCTGATCTTCGAGTTCTCCCTGTGTGACAACGGAGAAACGTTCTCTAGCACATATGCTGGCGGTCGCTGAGGCTGCAGCTGTTGCAGCGTGGAGAGGACTCGCACTGCCTGGTAGAACAGTCTGCTGTGCCTGCCCTCCAGACCAGCCAGCTTGCCAGCTGGTGACAGGTCCTGGCATGGATATACACACACCATGACCCACTGTTCTCCACTCAATGCCCCTGCATGCACAAGGTCAATGAGGCTGGTGTCTTCGATGTTGCTGGGCAGTTGCTCCAAGTGGACTGCCTCGGCACGAAACAAGTCAGGATGACGGCGACTGAGCGCCATGCACCTGGCCCTGGCTACCGTCTGGCTGGACTTCGAGATGTCCTGGTAGAGGTACTTGTTGACCTTAACTCCGCAGCGCAAGAGCATCTCTAGTCCAGCACACAGGCCCCCACACGGCTCGTAGCAGACCACGCCCTCTTCCCTGGCTTCCCGGACGAAGCTCTTGTCAATCACTCTCGTGTCGATCTTCTTCGGCACTTTGAGCTTGCCACCCTCCATGGTCTCGTCGCCGTATATCGCCGGTGAGCCTCCAGAATGCATACCCCTGATTGGCCGGACCTGGCTGAGGGCATCCCAGGCGACTCGAGTCAACCTGCCCGAGCACCTGGCCACTTCCGGGTGGTCAGTGTCAAACATGACCCCCTTGTTACACTCCAGCTCTTCTTGGTAGTGCAAGTCAAACAGTCGATGGACTGCGCTGGTCCCCAGCTGCTCCCTGACCATGTTCTCGCAGTAGTTGGCCACCTGGGCTTCTGGGCTTACTTCGGGACCAAGTGGTGGCTCCCTGGTCACTTCCAAGCAAATGATGTCTGTGAAGCAACGCGTTGGCCTCTCGGCACGCCCCGCTTCCCCGGCTCGGTCCCCTTCACGGTCCAAACGGGCACCAGTCTCGTCTGCGGTGCTGGGCAGTGGGTACCTGGATGGCACATCCGCGTTCTCATTCTTCGGACCTGGTCGGTACTGGACCGTGAACTCAAACTCCTGGAGGCTGATGGCCCAGCGTAGGTGTTGACCCTGTAGGTCCCCCTTCTCCATGAGTGTTGTGAGCGGCGAATGGTCGGTAATCAGCGTGAAGTGGATCCCGTGCAGGTACTGTCGTAATGTGCGGATTGCCCACACCACTGCCAGCATCTCACCCTGGAAGCTCGCGTACTGTCTCTCGGTCTTCGACAGCGAGCGGCTGATGACCACACAGATGTGCTCTACGCCATTCTCGTCCTTCTGCCCCAGCACTGCGCCAATGCCATGGTTGCTCCAGTCTGTGTAGAGGAAGATGGGCTTGCTGTAATCAATGGGCTTCAAACATCTCCCCGAACATAGGGCGTCCTTCAATGCTTGCAATGCCTGGTCCTGATCCTTCCCCCAAGCTTCCTTGACATCCAACACTTCCTTTCTGAGCAAGTCGTTCAATGGTCGTGCCATCTCCGAGTAGTTGGGTCCCATGGGTTCCCCCACCAGACCTTTGTAATAGTTCATGAGTCCAAGGATGGAGCGTACTCCAGTTTTATCCTCGGGCTTGGGCAGCTCTTGGATGGCCTTGCACTTGATGTCCTGCGCGCCAATGGTGTTATAGCCGATGCGGTAGCCCAAGAAGTCCACCGTGGCTGACCCGAAGGTCGACTTGCCCGAATGCAGACGTATCCCTGCATCCCCCAAAGTGCGAAGCACGGCTTCCACATCCTTGATGTGCTGCTCAGCGGTGTCTGAGTATATGCACACGTCATCGACGTACGCCACCGTGCAATGTTGCAGGTGACGTAGCTCGTAGTCCATGATCCTGATGAAGGCTGCGGTCGCTCCAGCTGCTCCAAACGGCATGGATGTGTAGCGATAAAGCTGGTTGCCCCACCAGAACGCTGTCTTGTCCCTGTCCTCCTCAGTGGTCATGTGAATCTGGTGGAACGCCTTGGTCGCGTCCAGGGTAGTCTTGAACTTGGCCTTGGCCACGCGCTGGTAGAGCTCTTCTGGACGATGTGGTAACGTGTTATCCTTCAGCGACAACCGGTTCGTATTCCGGAGGTCGACGCAGAATCTCGTCGAGGTCCACTGTCCAGTGTCGTGATCCTTCTTCCCCGCGACCACCACGTTGCTGGCGTGTCTGCAGTGCTGAGAAGCCGGCTCGATGAAGCCATATTCCAGCAGTTCCTTGCAGTGCAGGTCGATGATCTCCTGCTCTCCCGGGCTATATTTCCTCGGTCGCTGATAAGCTACCTTGGTCTCGTCCTTGAAAGGGATGGCGAAGGTCGCATGTGCCGCGCCTCCATGGTAGCCTTTGATGTCCTGCGGCTTGTTGGCGAAGCAGTAGCTGCACCTCCTTACCACGTTGCGCATCTCCTCCCAGTTCTCCTCGGTGAACTCGGGATGTCCTCCGAAGGTGGCATTGAGCTCGGTGTCCAGCCACGCGGCCTCGTCCTTGGTGACCCTGGTCGTGCCCCCTGGCTGTAACGTGTCCAGCACCGTGTGCGGAAGCACCTCGTCTCGCTCTGCCACCATAGCCTCCCATCCGGTGTCCCATTGGCGCGAAGACCTCTGGTCTTCCCAGGCGGTCCTGATAGATCTGGTCGGCGAGCCCGAGCATGATCCCATTGTCAGCACGCCCTGAAACTCCCCAGGGGCCACAGCGGCCACCCAAGCAGCCACCGCTAGTAGCAGCAAAAGTTTTAAAATTCTGCTGGTCCCCACTGGTTTAACTGGAGGGTGAAGGGTCAGTATGCAAGTCAACATCCTCCACCCCCCTTGCATACGGCCCAGGCCTCCTCCCGCAGACACGTAGACCACCAGCGCCAAGACCGATGCCACATAGATACAGTGCGCCACCTGGTAGCAAGCGGCTGTGAACTGCAGGCGCTGCAGTCGGGCAGCAAAGCGCGGCTTCTGCATGCGCCGAGGAACAGCGGCCAGCGTAGCCGGCCCTGCGGCCAAGATCCGCTGGGCGACCGCCAGCGCACGACCTATCTGAGTCTCCAGCGCGGCGAACGCGCCACCATCGTAAATCAAGCAGGAGCATGGCAACCCATGGTGGACAACGTGGGCGCCAACTGTCAAGACGCACCCCAGAGTGCCGACCATGTGCGTGAAGTGCATGGTGAGCATGGCGAGGCCGAACCGTAGCAATGGCACGTACCACAGCCCACGCTGGGCATGGTGGAGCCCAGCTATCTTAAGGGCCCCCTCGGTCAGCAGCAGTAGGTGCCTAGCCAGCTCCAACAGCACTCGCAGAGGCGTCTGTTGATGTGCCCATGGTTCGAGTGGTGCTGTGTGTATGGCCCACAATGCGCGTGCCATGGCTCTGCGGGGCACCCCAGTGTGGAATGCCCAGCAGGCGACGACCTCACCAAGAAATCTGGTTACCTCCATGGCCATCCATACTGCCATTACTGCAAAATGAGGCAGCTGCGGCCAATGCAAGCGCACGAACACCCCCACGAGCAGGAAGCACACCTGAGTGCGCTTCGCCCGCCTCTCATCGGCGGGCTGCGTGCCCGGCTGTGCGCCGGGGCTGCTTCTCAGTGACGGGCGCGCCGGGCTGCAGCCGGCCCGGTGCCCCCTTGAAAAGGCCCCAGTGCGCTCTCCCTTCTCCTCTCCTCCCAGATTTCATCATAACTTCGGCGTCCCTGGGGAGAACGCGACGCGCCGTTGCCGGCATGTCGACCGCGAGTTGCGTCCTGACGATGGGCTCCTTCCCTGGGGCTCGGAGATCTCCTCCTGCGCTGGCCAGCTCGTGGTGAACGCTGTTGCACGGCACTCGCAGTTGGACTCTGCGGGCGCGCCGCAGGATGACCTGAAAGTCGAGTGTCGACGCGCGCAACGCGGCGACTGGAACGCTCCGGGCTGCTGGGTGCTGTAGAGCTCGGGGTTGATGGCACGTACGAAATGGAGTCCTGCTCCTGTGCAGCTGGAGGCATGGCTTCAGTCTGCTGCGTGCAGACTGAATGCGCCGGGGACCTCAGAATGTCGTGGATTGACCGGTGCTCAGGCCTCTGTGCCATGTTGCACTCCAAGCCCCTGGTCTGCGTCCCGCCGAGAGCTCGACCAGAGCAGAGTGCCTGCGTGGGCGTAGCTCGCGCGCCATCACGACCATCAAGCCCAGGGCAGTCTGACCCAAGCGTACTCATCCTCGCAGTCGCTCGGGCAGCACGAGGTCGTTCTTCATATTCTCTGATGATCTCCTGACGCGCTCGTATTGACTCCGAGAGAGCTGCCATGGTGATGTTGTTTGCCGCGACCTCGGCGCGCCCTCGCGCCAAACTGGCAGACAATCCAACAAGTCTCTCACTGATGACCTCCACGCTGTCCTCATCCTCTGTTTGCGGCGATGGCGTTCTGGTGCGGCACGTGTGGGTGCTCACACCCGCAGCAGCCGCGAGGTCGGGCGAGTATCCCGAAATGCTGCCATCTTCCTCCTCACTTCCTGAATGGGAATCATCCTCTCCCTCGATGGGGTCCAAGCACCTCATGAAGTCGTTGCGAAGGCGCACCTGCACCTCTGCCCGACGTGCCTCAGCCAGCAACGCAGGGCCCACCGAGGATGTGAACGCAGACAATGGTTCTCGATGCATTACTGCCACCTTTTTCCAGGTCTCCCAGCTACAGCAGTCGAACTTGCGCGTCCCTGAGGAAAGGTACTCCAAGGTGAACGCCATCTCACTGGGTCCTCGCTCACGGTAGTAGCGATTGTCCTCGAAGAGGTAGTAGACGGCCTTGGACTGGGCGTTGGCACGGGTCTTGAACACCCGTAGGGTGCCCTGCTGCGGGCCATCGCTCAAATGGCTTCTGGCTATCTCCAAGAGTTGAGTACGATCAACAAGATGCTCCATGTGTTTCTGTAAGGTGCCGAGGAGTCCTCCCGTGCAGCCTTTCGACTGCCCACCCAGAGGCAGAAACTCTCCCCGTTGTCCCACTCCTGCGGAGGAGGAGTACTGGTGCAGGGTCTTGCTGCTGAGTCGCTGCGTGTGCACCCCCTTTCCTCGCTGCGCGAAGGGCTTACCAAGTTGGAACTCGATTTCGCCCATGAAACAACGGTACTGGATGAGGAAGACCGTCTGTCCATGCAGCGCCGTGAACTCTGAGATCCCTCCCAGATCCAGCCAGTCGGCTTCCCCAGCTGTGTTCTCGCTGCGAGTGGGCGACTCCGGCTCGTAGGTGCCCTGGAACACTGAAGCGTGATACTCTAGCATGGCAGGGTCGAAGACGCCATTGGGCCAGGTTTGATGCCTCAGACGAAGCGTAGCTGAGGATGGTGGCGGTGCGGAGCCAGATGGCCCTGCCTCATCCCCCCTGACCGTCTTCAGCGTGCTGCGAGTCTTGGACGTGCGTACTGGAGGGTTCCGTCTGGCCCCATAAGTGTCCAGCGCGTCATGTGCTTGCTCCTCTGTCTTGCACGCACCAAGCATCACTATAGCGTTGTCCCCCAGGTGTAGGTACTCCACGGCGGCGGCGTTTGTGCTGAACACCTCGCCACTGCCTCCTTCCCCATCTGTCACCGGGTAGAACTTCCCCACTTTGTCCGCTGCGTCTGACAGCGTGAGCTGCGGGATCATCTTCACATTCAGGTCCTTCACACCAGCCACCTCCTTATCATACCTCACCTTCAGACGAGCCCGAAGGTCAGCGATGTCCACTCGCTGCACGTACTTCAGATGCTGGTACTGCCAACGCTGGTCCTTCTCATAGTAAAAAGGCAGCTGGAACTCACCAGTCATCTTACCCATGGGGGTCATGTTGGCGGCACCTTCCATGGTGTGACGTACCATGCGCTCCATCAGATCCCACTGAGCGCGAGTGTGCTCGCTGAGCACGCAGAACTGACGCGCCACCTTGTCCCACATGAGCTTGCCCGTTACGACCCCTGGGTAAGTCTGATGGGTGTTGAGGGTCTCCTGAACACTCGCCATCGTGTACCTTCCTGCCTCCCGATGGGCACCACAGTCAGGGAGTGGGACCTGGTCGTTGTCCTTCCTGCCGCTCGCCCTTGTGGTCCAGGTCTCTGAGGGTATCTTCGTCTCCTTGTCAACCTTCTGATCCACCAACGTAAAGTCGGGCCACAGTAGCTCCGTCTCCAAGATGGTCTTGAATTCTCCACAGCGCGAGAACTTGACCCGCACAAATCCTGCGTCCACACCACTTCCATCGCCCTCTTCGCAGAGTGTGCACAGACGAGCATAGCCCGTGCGGTCGATGTACAAGCGCTGCTGAGACCAGCTGCTCTCCTTGTCTTGGTAATCCCACGGGTTCACTGCCATGCCCACCCATGGCTGCACGCTGGCCAGCTTGAAGTCAGCTTCGCTCTCGGCCTCTTGCTCCGGCGTGAGGTCTGGATAGCGAGGGTCTGACTGAGTCGTGGCCAGGCTGGCTGGCATGACGGACCCCCTCCCATCTGGCTCTTCAGCACTGGACCACTCACCTCTGGTCGCCACATTGGCTTCCCGTTGGCTGCGTGATGATGCTTGTAGCATGCCCAACATCTGGTCTGTTAAGGACGTACCAGGCGCCGGAGGTTCGTACGTTGCGCTCTCGGCGTGTAAGCTGACCCGCCCAGTGAGCTCGACTTGCATCATTGAGCTGGGTTTCAAGAAGCCCGCCTCCACCATGGACTGGCAGCGCGCCTCGAGCCTCTCCCTCTCCTCCGAGTTGAACCTTCTCAGTCTCATCTCCTCCAGCCATGACGCCAGGCTGTCCATTAGCTCGGGGTGGTTTCGCGAGAATGCACAAGGTGCGGGCGTACACCTTTCCCCTGCGAGGGCCAGACGGTCTTCTCCCCTTGTGTCCAGGGACACCGCTTCACGTGGTGGTAGAGCGCAGCCCTCAAAAGCGGGGGCAAGAGTGCGCGCTGCCGTAGCATCGACGTCGAAGATCTCAGTCGCCAGGCACACTCTCGGGTCTTCGTTCCGCTTGCTCCTTGCATCAACGGGCAGCGTCAACTCGATCAACGGCAGCGTGACCTTCTCCCTCATGCCCAGTGACACCGCGGCCTCAGAAGTGGCGATGCCTCGGTAGAGGTCGATGGTCAGCTTGAGTGCGTTCTTCAGGGGTCCCGTGCCCACCAAGAAATCCCACGTAGTGTCGTTGGTGTAAGTGACGAAGGCATGGAGCCGATGCAGAGTCATGTACGGCGTGCCCGCGGCGAGGACCACATCCACGTAGCAGTACTTGGTGAATTCTGCAGGGCTGCCATCACATCTAGCCACCCTGGCCCCTGTCTCCGCATCAAAGATGGTCAAGCCCAACCTGTTGGCTGTCCTGATGGGGATAATGTTGCAGTTGGCTCCAGTGTCCAGAAGAAGCGCTTTGTACAACATGAGCAGGCCATCAGAGCCATCCCTTGTGCCAAAGACTCGTTCAGGAGCTTGCATACAGGCTGGACCTGTGCCATGGCAGTGAGCTGCTCCTCTGTAAGGCCACTGAGCATCTTCTTCTTCAATAGCTCGTATGCCTTGGCCTCCATGGTCCCTGCGTGCAGCTCGCCCCTCTCGCTGAAGTCTCTCACCCCGTAGCTCTCCTGGACGGTGGCCGCTGCAGCAGTTACATGCACCGCGTCCTCCCCTTCCTGGGCTGCTCCACCGTGTCCTCCGGCATCTCGTCCAGAGGAACCTCTTCTTCGTCACTGTCGTCGCCCGACTCCATGCCCGGGCAATCGTCATCATCGTCGCTGTCATCGCCCGACTCCATGCCCGGGCAGTCGTCATCCTCGTCGCTGATGTCCTGGCAGTCTGCTGCTGAGGCTGTCGGCACGGGGAGCTGGTTGCTCTCAGCCAGTTCCACCAAGGTCTCCACACCCCTTGGAGCTGTTATGCGACCCTCTGCCACGAGTCCAGCAGCTAGCTTACGGAAAGCTGCTCCCAGACTCTTGATCACGGAGGCCATGAGCTGCACCTTCCTCTGCATCTCGTCCGCCGCAGGCGCCATGGGCACCTGTGCGTCTGCCTCGTACTCCTCGGGTGTCTTAACTGGGAAGCCCCTCATGCGCTGGGTACTTCCCAGGGCTACTGCTGGAGCCGCCGTGAGCTCAGACTCCGCACTCTTGCACAGCGTCTCGGGGAGTGCCCCCAAACCCAAGGTGTTGAGGGCGCTCGAGAGCGCCTCTTCGCCCATCTCCTCGGCCATAGCTGAGAGTAACTCGGTTGGAGGGCCAGACGACGCTCCTACCCCTGCGCTGCCATGGTGGTGCGCGCGTGCATCGATGATGTGCGTCTCCCTCTCCGCGACGCGCGCTGCGACTGGCTCCTCGTCGGAGCCCTCATCCTCGGACAGCACCTGCGACTTCACACTGCCCGCACGACTGGCCGTCTTCCTAGCAGCCACCATGCCCTGGTACTCTGCCTTCAACGCCTCAGGGTTGCCAGTGGCGCCCTTTTGCTTGTCCTCCGGTGCCTGTTTGGCTCTGTACTTGTCTTTCTCGTCGTTGGACAGCTGCTGCCAGTCTGTCACCAGGATGCCCCAGTCAGAGTTCTTGAAGCGGTTCTTCAAATTGTACATGCGCAGGGCGGCATTCTCCGCGTCCCACCACTTGCTGGAACCAAGTCTGCTCTCGTGGAACCCAGCAGGCATCTTGACGTGTTTGTAGCCGCTCCTGCACTGCTCAGGATCGGACTCATGCCAGCCCCCTCCAAAGCAGCGTAAGCACTTGGGCTTGTCGTTCGTACGAACGCCCTCTGCTGGCGGCGGCGTCTTGTTGTAGGAGGTCTTCTTAGCTCTTTCGGCAACATTCACCTCCTTCTTCATTTTCTTAGAAGGTGGTGTCTCTGCCTTCTTGCTGCTCTCCAGTTCGCCTGACTGCCCTTCCCCAGCGCAACTCAATCTTCTTGATCGAGTTCTTTATCGCCTTGAGGTCAAGGCCATGCTGACGCGCCTCCCAGGTGGAGTACTGGCAGCCACACCGCCTGGTGATCTCCTGGAGGAAGGTGAGGATCCAAGACTCTGCATCGCCCTTGAGCTTGTCTTGAACCTCGACGATGGCCTCCAGGTCCTTCCAGGTCACCCGGTTGGGTGGCGGGAACTGTGCCCTCAGTTGCTCCTTCACCCGCGTCTGGAAGACCTTGATGCGCAGGTTATCCACGCAGTCCTCGATGAAGGTACGCAGCTCTTCGTCGCTCAACACCTTCCCAGTGTTGAGCTGCATTTCCCTGCGTTGGCACATCTTCATGTAGGTCAGCCCATCCTGCCCCACCTCCTGTGGCTTCTGTGTTAACAGATCCACTTTCTCTTGTGTCCCTTTCATCATGAACTTCTTGTCAAGGGCAGCGATGAAACCCCTGAGCGCGTAGAAGTACTGGGTATCACGGGTGCCATCACGTCCCGTCAAGCCTTTCAGGGAGGTTCCATCAGTCAGATAGTCGTCGGAAACCTCCCCTTGGGCGTCTTGGTTCGTCACTGGCCTCGCTATCACCCACGTGATGCCAGTGTTCATCTCATTAAAAGGGGGCCTAGCACACGGAATGGTACCCTCGAGTGGGCCATGCTCGCTAGTGTCCTTGAGGACTCGGTCCATGTTGGAGGCCACTACCCCCCCTTTTTCATAGTTCTCACGTCACCAGCTGAGAGCTTGCGAATTCTCTCCAGCCAGACACGCAGGGATGATGTCCCACAGATACTCAAAGTCAGGGGGAGTCTCTCTCAGGGTCTTCATCTGTGCATCGGTGAGCGTGCCAGCCCCGGACCTGAGCCGCCTCCTGACGTTGGCGTTGTGCTGCCGTACGAAATTCTCGCACATGTCGGCGAACTCCCTCAGGAACTTGGGACGATCTTCTTCCTTGGTGCCCGTGTAGTTGGGCAGCGTACCAAGGTTGATGCGCGCGGAGTCAGTGTACTCCATGTCTTCCTCAAAGATTACCAACGGCTCTTGGGCCTGGGCTTGAGGTTGTACTGGTGCTTGGGCCTCAGGCTGTACTGGTGCTTGGGCCTCAGGCTGGCCACTGGCAGCCCCTTCCTCTCCTTCCAGCTCTGTGAAGTGCTGGCTCACCCGTATCGCTCTCTGGGCACGCCTCTCTGCCCTTTGTTGCTCCTGACGGTCAGTCTTGGATTCCGTTGCTATCTTCCCGGTGGAGAAGAGATACTGGTGTGAAGGCTCTTTTCACTCCACACTTCCCAGCTTACCAGTACGGATGAATCCGTCCCTGGCCTCACCTTTCAGTGCTTTGCTCTAAGTAGCAATCACTGCCAGGATAATCTCGTCCATGACTGGTGAGCAAGGTTTCATCTGTGACCTGACCCTGTCTTATACTGGCTCTTCCAGATGTCCAGCAAGGTTGTCAGCCCTCAGTGTCTCTGGTCCACGCAGTAAATCAGCAGAACGCCAGCATGGGTCAAGTGGCTACAAAGAATGCTGTCGTGATAGTGTCCACTGACAGTCCTGTTTCGCTCTACGCCTTCAGGCGTACCAGTACGGATGAATCCGTCCCTGGCTTTACCGTCTGGTGTTTTGCTCCAGCAGGATGTCACTCCCCGAAATAGCCCAGCACATAATTCTCAACGCTGCAGTCATGGTGCAAAATTGGCAACCGGTTCCGCTCTGATCACTGTCGCTGTACTTCGAGTGCCGCAACAGCCTGCTTCCCTCAACCTCTTCCAAGGCTTACCAGTACGGATAAATCCGTCCCTGGCATCACCATTCAGAGGTCTCGTTCTTCAGGACTGCTGTTGAACTCTCAGCATTACAGACGACATGTCTGTAATATGGCACATTTTTGTTTTGAAAAAGACTGTTAATTACAGTTCTGACGCTATCGCACAAGAGCAAGTCCACAAATGTATATCTTTACAAGCAGAAGAATACTGTATCTTATAAATTATCTCATAACACTGCTGTTTTCGCGGTCTTAAGCGAGTCCTGGCTATTTTCGGAATCACTGTTACGAAGGCAAAACAAAAATGAGCGTCTGCCTCACTCTCGCACGCCGCCCTACTTATTCTCACTATCTCTTAACAAGTGTAACACCCGCTTATCTTTCCGTATCTCTTCACTGTCATAACTCCTCACGCGTACCGTACAGCGCGTGTCATATGTTCGTCACAGAGACTGCTACAGCAAGTGTCACAACCCGGCTGAGGTACACGATAAGCCGCACCAAACTCAAGTAACGAGGTTACGAGGTAACGAGGACCCGAGTTTGTCGTTTTCGGACATACTTTTAATGAGAGGAATTTTATGTACTCCACTTTGAAGGTTGCGTCATTACGGTTGTCCTTTTGGGATGCACAAATGCCCGAATTCGACTGCTGGCTTTCATGAGTTTCAGGATGACGCGTGCAACCATGAAAAGGCAACTGATTTTTTTCCCCATCGTTGCTAATTCTTCCCGAGGCCTGCACCAAGACTCTTGATGCAGGGCGGTCGGTGGCTAATACAATCATAGATTACATCAAGTTCATTCAAGTTCATTGTTCCAACACACTCGGCTGGCCCATTTCATGGAAGCAACTACTAATGCTGCGGCAAAAACCAGAAACCTAGCTCTTCATCCTTTGGGACCTTCCCGCTTACACGTTCCCACCTTAACCATGAACCTAACCTGTGAGCTATCTGTGCGTACTAAACGGAACATCTGCATCTACGTAGCCAACTTCCCCAAGGGGGCCTACGGTGGAGAGTATTCCTCCTCGTTAGTGCCGTCCACGTAAGACTGCACAGCATGAGAGAGGTGGAACAGGGCTGCAAAAAAGTTGGTTTGTTTCTGCTCAAACCCGTAGAAGCATCTTCCCTTCCGAATCGCAGCCACTCCGCAACTACCGGAACCCATGAAGAGATCCATCACCACCTGTCCCATGGCACTTGTGTACCGTTCCACCAGGTACTCGCACAAAGGAATGGACTTCTGTCCCACGACCAGCGTTTCCTTGTTGGCCTCGCAGATCTTGTCCAATGCCACGCATCCCGTAGTGTAGCAGCAATGCTTGAACACTTTCTGCGAGTGAAGGGCCTGAAATGACTTGCCGTATTCATGGAACTCGTTCCAGAGCTTACCCGTGTACATGCCCAAGGCTTTGCTCAGAGTATAATTGCACTTGCCCTCCTTAATGAGATTCGTCATGTTTGCCTCCAGCAGGCTTTCGGCCACATCCCACTCCTGAACGGAAAATGGGCCAAGCACGTTGCCACAGTAGAAGTTGGTGAGATGGGTGATGCCCGTTTCCTCCTTCAACTTTTCCGACTTCAACTCCACTTGCTTCTTGTAGTCCAACTTGGGCTTGTTCAAATATCGTGCCAGTGTCGTGTACAGATGACCAGAGGCAATAGGCGTATTGCCTTTCACCTCCGTCATGCGGTTCCCATCAAGCTTAACAAATCCAGGCATATTTTTATACACCTACACCAAAAAGCTTCTTCTACTAAGTTAACCAATATTCACATTTAAATATAGCTGAAAAGAAAGTGACCATCTTACCTTCAACTTAGTTTTCGCCGCTTCTTGGTTGATTGCATTCAGTGCCGTGATGTCACCCATCGCGAACATTATTGTGTCTCCATCAACTTTTCCCAGATCCCGTTTCTTGTTCTCCTCCTCGAGATCCTTGTTCGCATCAAACACCACACTCACCGCGCGCATGGCTGCTCCCCAGTCAACCTTTGTGTTGTACGATGTCTCCTTTTCATCTCCCCATGGCACATCCGTGATGATGGCGGCAACTCCAACACCCTCCATCAGAGTGGCGTGCATGGTGGCGCCAACCTCTTCGTACGTTCCAAGGATCAACGTAAGCATGGGGACACCTGTTTCAGTCCGGTGTCTCGTCTTCAACAGGGGATGTAAATGTAACAGTGCATCATTAAACAGGTACACTCCACAACAAGCAACTTACCTCCACCAATCATTACTTTCGACGTAAGAACAACGGGATCTTGCACGGCACCCGCCAGCTTGTGCTTCCTCAAACAAAAATACATTCTCTTCTCCGGTTCTCCCGCTTTACCGCGCTTCTTCCTTTGACCAGCATGCTCCTTGATGATGTCAGACGTCGACAGGAGTAGCACGTGCACGAAATAGTTCTGCTCGTATTCAAGGGACGTCCACCGTTCCGAAATGAAAGACATAATTTCCACAGACGGCCCCCACTCAATCTCCTGGCCATTTCGGAACACTCCTCCATGGGGTTGTAGCACGTATTGCTCTTTAGCCGTTGTCAAATCAAGCGGCTGGTCAGGCTCCGCTTCTTCCATGACTTCTTCCGATGCAATGCTTTCCCTCCGCTGGGTCTCTTTGGCCATCTTCCGTGCCGCTTTCTCCGCCTCCAGCTCTTGCAATTTCTCCTCCTTCTTCTTGGCAAGCTTTTCCGCCGCCTCCTTGTCCTTGGCTTCGGCATCTTCCAGTTCAGCACCCAATTTATCCATTGTTTCTCTGTGACAAAAGCATTACTTCAATCAGTCTTCCGGTGTCACGGGTACCTCAAGAATTGTGGGCAAGAAACTTACTTTTCTTCGATGAAAGTTGGGGCTCTCCTTTCCCTCTTCGATAGCTTCCTCTCCCTCTCGTCGAACTGCTCGACGAGCTTTCGCTTCTCTTGCCTCCCCAGACGGGCTTCTCGCTCGTCATCTTCTTCATCCGTGAGGTTGAAATCGTCTTCATCAATTTCGTCCTCTTCTCCTTCCTCTTCTCCCTCTTCTTCTTCAACATCACCTTGCGAAACGTCATCATCTCCTGCTTCGGAAGTGGCCCCTGTTCGCTCCTCGGTTCTCTCTTTCCAACGACAGAAGTCAATGTACTTCTTCACGGTCTTCTTCACAAAGATGTCCTCCTTCCCCACCAGGCGCCCGGCATTTGGAGCTGAAGGTGCCTTCACCCCATCGTACTGAAAAAATAACCGAATGATGTAAAAGCCATGTCTCCATGCAAAAATATAAAGCAACAAATCAAATAGACAAGTAATGTACCTCTCCAAGCAAGGTAGCATCCTGTTTCCCGGCCTGCAAGCTATCCAGCCATTGCGTGGCTTTCTCGGTGTCCGTTGCCTGCCCGCCCATGTTTGCGATGTGCAAAACCACTTGGGCTCTCATCCAAAGGACTGTGCAGCAATCGGTGAAAGAGCGGGGAGAGGTGATGATCCTCGTAGGCCGCGCAACACTTGCGTCAATGGCCTTCAGCTTGCCCGCGTCAGAGATCTTCCGAACGCCGCCCGAAGGCGTGTTCTCCACAAAGGGCAAACTAAGCTCGCACTCCTTGAAAGCTTGCAGCTGCAATGGCAGGGTGAGCCTTTCCAGTTCTTTGTTGAGGTACAAAGACTCAAGATTCAAGCAGCACCCTTTACCAAGAGTGTTACAACAGGTACGGATGATTCCCTCGATCTCCTCCTTGTCGGATAAGTACTCTACAATCTTTAAGAGTCGCTGGAAAAACCTCTGATCGAAATCAGGGCTCTCGAACAGAGCAAGGAGCTCGGTGGACTTGACCTTCTTCTTTTTATTGGCCTTTTGTTGAGCAAGGATGTTCCACCTAAAAAAACAGTGTTTTGGTTTAGGTGAAGTTTATAGTATTGAAATAAAGGTCAAGTTCGAAGGTAAAATATGTACTCGTAAAATAATAGGCTTTTTGAAGGTCAGAAATATTTTGGGTGAAACTATAAAGTTTTAAGGGGACACTTACTTGAACATGCTGAGTTCTTGAAAAAAGGTACGCTCCTTCGCGCCCTTGTCGTTGACGTGGATCTTTGCCACTGCCAACGTGGTAATCTCGTTGCTAGTGAGATCCCCATCAAGAATGTTTGCGTCATGGACTTCAAACATCTTGTCCTTGGGCTTGACAATTGCACGACGAAGTGTGCATCCGTTAGCCCATGCCTCGGTGTAGAAAGCATGACGGCCGTGGCCATCAATGCAAATATACTTGTAACTGCAAAAGCAAAAATAGCACAACACAAGCAAGAGTCTAAATTATATTTTTAAAAAATATGTTTTTGTACTCTAAGTCAAGTTACCACTGGGAATCTAGCCACCAAACTTTTCCTTCCAACTTTCGTTTTTTGGCCGCACGTTCGGCATCTAACTTATTCTTCATTCTCCATCGCCTTCCCTTGGGATCGGAACAGTTGTACCAAGACCTCGGCAAGGGTTGGCCTGCATCAGATTCTTCATCGGATGAATCATCAACAAGCAAGCGCGGTCGCGATGCCTCTGAAGAGTCGGAACTTGCAGCGACGCAAGACCCCTCGGATGAATCGACGGCACTAACCCTGCAAGAAGAACAACATCAACTA
>LGRX02025445.1:0-55154 GCA_001247695.2 Cymbomonas tetramitiformis | reverse complement strand
ATACAATAGCTCCATTGCTCTTCGATCCATAGCAAGGCCAAGCACTCCTGCCAATTCCTCGTCCTTCATGCCATGCGCCGCGCGCAGCTCACCCGCGCTGTACCCCATGGCAACTGCCTTCTCATCCAGGTTAACCTCTCTGGTCTCCCCCACTTCATCATCATCTCCTTTCCTTACCACTGTGCCTGCGCGAGGCGCGCGAAAAGCACGAGAGTTTTGCGTCGCCAAGATGGTTGGCAATACTCTCATAGGCTCCCCCACAACGTTGGCGGTGTAGTGAGGCTTCCTGTCTCCTGTGACAACCCTGCGCGGCTTCCAGCCTCGCTGCAAAATATCGCGCACGTATCTGTCTGGTGGTCTGTCCACCCGCTCCATTACCAGATTGAACTGCTGATTTTGAAACAGGTTGCTCCAATATGCTCGTAGGCGATGCGCGTATGATCCCGCGCGCGCCGCGTCGAAGGAAACCGGCTGGCCCACCACGCTGTTGATGATGGGAAACACCTCCTTCCTGATCTTCGAGTTCTCCCTGTGTGACAACGGAGAAACGTTCTCTAGCACATATGCTGGCGGTCGCTGAGGCTGCAGCTGTTGCAGCGTGGAGAGGACTCGCACTGCCTGGTAGAACAGTCTGCTGTGCCTGCCCTCCAGACCAGCCAGCTTGCCAGCTGGTGACAGGTCCTGGCATGGATATACACACACCATGACCCACTGTTCTCCACTCAATGCCCCTGCATGCACAAGGTCAATGAGGCTGGTGTCTTCGATGTTGCTGGGCAGTTGCTCCAAGTGGACTGCCTCGGCACGAAACAAGTCAGGATGACGGCGACTGAGCGCCATGCACCTGGCCCTGGCTACCGTCTGGCTGGACTTCGAGATGTCCTGGTAGAGGTACTTGTTGACCTTAACTCCGCAGCGCAAGAGCATCTCTAGTCCAGCACACAGGCCCCCACACGGCTCGTAGCAGACCACGCCCTCTTCCCTGGCTTCCCGGACGAAGCTCTTGTCAATCACTCTCGTGTCGATCTTCTTCGGCACTTTGAGCTTGCCACCCTCCATGGTCTCGTCGCCGTATATCGCCGGTGAGCCTCCAGAATGCATACCCCTGATTGGCCGGACCTGGCTGAGGGCATCCCAGGCGACTCGAGTCAACCTGCCCGAGCACCTGGCCACTTCCGGGTGGTCAGTGTCAAACATGACCCCCTTGTTACACTCCAGCTCTTCTTGGTAGTGCAAGTCAAACAGTCGATGGACTGCGCTGGTCCCCAGCTGCTCCCTGACCATGTTCTCGCAGTAGTTGGCCACCTGGGCTTCTGGGCTTACTTCGGGACCAAGTGGTGGCTCCCTGGTCACTTCCAAGCAAATGATGTCTGTGAAGCAACGCGTTGGCCTCTCGGCACGCCCCGCTTCCCCGGCTCGGTCCCCTTCACGGTCCAAACGGGCACCAGTCTCGTCTGCGGTGCTGGGCAGTGGGTACCTGGATGGCACATCCGCGTTCTCATTCTTCGGACCTGGTCGGTACTGGACCGTGAACTCAAACTCCTGGAGGCTGATGGCCCAGCGTAGGTGTTGACCCTGTAGGTCCCCCTTCTCCATGAGTGTTGTGAGCGGCGAATGGTCGGTAATCAGCGTGAAGTGGATCCCGTGCAGGTACTGTCGTAATGTGCGGATTGCCCACACCACTGCCAGCATCTCACCCTGGAAGCTCGCGTACTGTCTCTCGGTCTTCGACAGCGAGCGGCTGATGACCACACAGATGTGCTCTACGCCATTCTCGTCCTTCTGCCCCAGCACTGCGCCAATGCCATGGTTGCTCCAGTCTGTGTAGAGGAAGATGGGCTTGCTGTAATCAATGGGCTTCAAACATCTCCCCGAACATAGGGCGTCCTTCAATGCTTGCAATGCCTGGTCCTGATCCTTCCCCCAAGCTTCCTTGACATCCAACACTTCCTTTCTGAGCAAGTCGTTCAATGGTCGTGCCATCTCCGAGTAGTTGGGTCCCATGGGTTCCCCCACCAGACCTTTGTAATAGTTCATGAGTCCAAGGATGGAGCGTACTCCAGTTTTATCCTCGGGCTTGGGCAGCTCTTGGATGGCCTTGCACTTGATGTCCTGCGCGCCAATGGTGTTATAGCCGATGCGGTAGCCCAAGAAGTCCACCGTGGCTGACCCGAAGGTCGACTTGCCCGAATGCAGACGTATCCCTGCATCCCCCAAAGTGCGAAGCACGGCTTCCACATCCTTGATGTGCTGCTCAGCGGTGTCTGAGTATATGCACACGTCATCGACGTACGCCACCGTGCAATGTTGCAGGTGACGTAGCTCGTAGTCCATGATCCTGATGAAGGCTGCGGTCGCTCCAGCTGCTCCAAACGGCATGGATGTGTAGCGATAAAGCTGGTTGCCCCACCAGAACGCTGTCTTGTCCCTGTCCTCCTCAGTGGTCATGTGAATCTGGTGGAACGCCTTGGTCGCGTCCAGGGTAGTCTTGAACTTGGCCTTGGCCACGCGCTGGTAGAGCTCTTCTGGACGATGTGGTAACGTGTTATCCTTCAGCGACAACCGGTTCGTATTCCGGAGGTCGACGCAGAATCTCGTCGAGGTCCACTGTCCAGTGTCGTGATCCTTCTTCCCCGCGACCACCACGTTGCTGGCGTGTCTGCAGTGCTGAGAAGCCGGCTCGATGAAGCCATATTCCAGCAGTTCCTTGCAGTGCAGGTCGATGATCTCCTGCTCTCCCGGGCTATATTTCCTCGGTCGCTGATAAGCTACCTTGGTCTCGTCCTTGAAAGGGATGGCGAAGGTCGCATGTGCCGCGCCTCCATGGTAGCCTTTGATGTCCTGCGGCTTGTTGGCGAAGCAGTAGCTGCACCTCCTTACCACGTTGCGCATCTCCTCCCAGTTCTCCTCGGTGAACTCGGGATGTCCTCCGAAGGTGGCATTGAGCTCGGTGTCCAGCCACGCGGCCTCGTCCTTGGTGACCCTGGTCGTGCCCCCTGGCTGTAACGTGTCCAGCACCGTGTGCGGAAGCACCTCGTCTCGCTCTGCCACCATAGCCTCCCATCCGGTGTCCCATTGGCGCGAAGACCTCTGGTCTTCCCAGGCGGTCCTGATAGATCTGGTCGGCGAGCCCGAGCATGATCCCATTGTCAGCACGCCCTGAAACTCCCCAGGGGCCACAGCGGCCACCCAAGCAGCCACCGCTAGTAGCAGCAAAAGTTTTAAAATTCTGCTGGTCCCCACTGGTTTAACTGGAGGGTGAAGGGTCAGTATGCAAGTCAACATCCTCCACCCCCCTTGCATACGGCCCAGGCCTCCTCCCGCAGACACGTAGACCACCAGCGCCAAGACCGATGCCACATAGATACAGTGCGCCACCTGGTAGCAAGCGGCTGTGAACTGCAGGCGCTGCAGTCGGGCAGCAAAGCGCGGCTTCTGCATGCGCCGAGGAACAGCGGCCAGCGTAGCCGGCCCTGCGGCCAAGATCCGCTGGGCGACCGCCAGCGCACGACCTATCTGAGTCTCCAGCGCGGCGAACGCGCCACCATCGTAAATCAAGCAGGAGCATGGCAACCCATGGTGGACAACGTGGGCGCCAACTGTCAAGACGCACCCCAGAGTGCCGACCATGTGCGTGAAGTGCATGGTGAGCATGGCGAGGCCGAACCGTAGCAATGGCACGTACCACAGCCCACGCTGGGCATGGTGGAGCCCAGCTATCTTAAGGGCCCCCTCGGTCAGCAGCAGTAGGTGCCTAGCCAGCTCCAACAGCACTCGCAGAGGCGTCTGTTGATGTGCCCATGGTTCGAGTGGTGCTGTGTGTATGGCCCACAATGCGCGTGCCATGGCTCTGCGGGGCACCCCAGTGTGGAATGCCCAGCAGGCGACGACCTCACCAAGAAATCTGGTTACCTCCATGGCCATCCATACTGCCATTACTGCAAAATGAGGCAGCTGCGGCCAATGCAAGCGCACGAACACCCCCACGAGCAGGAAGCACACCTGAGTGCGCTTCGCCCGCCTCTCATCGGCGGGCTGCGTGCCCGGCTGTGCGCCGGGGCTGCTTCTCAGTGACGGGCGCGCCGGGCTGCAGCCGGCCCGGTGCCCCCTTGAAAAGGCCCCAGTGCGCTCTCCCTTCTCCTCTCCTCCCAGATTTCATCATAACTTCGGCGTCCCTGGGGAGAACGCGACGCGCCGTTGCCGGCATGTCGACCGCGAGTTGCGTCCTGACGATGGGCTCCTTCCCTGGGGCTCGGAGATCTCCTCCTGCGCTGGCCAGCTCGTGGTGAACGCTGTTGCACGGCACTCGCAGTTGGACTCTGCGGGCGCGCCGCAGGATGACCTGAAAGTCGAGTGTCGACGCGCGCAACGCGGCGACTGGAACGCTCCGGGCTGCTGGGTGCTGTAGAGCTCGGGGTTGATGGCACGTACGAAATGGAGTCCTGCTCCTGTGCAGCTGGAGGCATGGCTTCAGTCTGCTGCGTGCAGACTGAATGCGCCGGGGACCTCAGAATGTCGTGGATTGACCGGTGCTCAGGCCTCTGTGCCATGTTGCACTCCAAGCCCCTGGTCTGCGTCCCGCCGAGAGCTCGACCAGAGCAGAGTGCCTGCGTGGGCGTAGCTCGCGCGCCATCACGACCATCAAGCCCAGGGCAGTCTGACCCAAGCGTACTCATCCTCGCAGTCGCTCGGGCAGCACGAGGTCGTTCTTCATATTCTCTGATGATCTCCTGACGCGCTCGTATTGACTCCGAGAGAGCTGCCATGGTGATGTTGTTTGCCGCGACCTCGGCGCGCCCTCGCGCCAAACTGGCAGACAATCCAACAAGTCTCTCACTGATGACCTCCACGCTGTCCTCATCCTCTGTTTGCGGCGATGGCGTTCTGGTGCGGCACGTGTGGGTGCTCACACCCGCAGCAGCCGCGAGGTCGGGCGAGTATCCCGAAATGCTGCCATCTTCCTCCTCACTTCCTGAATGGGAATCATCCTCTCCCTCGATGGGGTCCAAGCACCTCATGAAGTCGTTGCGAAGGCGCACCTGCACCTCTGCCCGACGTGCCTCAGCCAGCAACGCAGGGCCCACCGAGGATGTGAACGCAGACAATGGTTCTCGATGCATTACTGCCACCTTTTTCCAGGTCTCCCAGCTACAGCAGTCGAACTTGCGCGTCCCTGAGGAAAGGTACTCCAAGGTGAACGCCATCTCACTGGGTCCTCGCTCACGGTAGTAGCGATTGTCCTCGAAGAGGTAGTAGACGGCCTTGGACTGGGCGTTGGCACGGGTCTTGAACACCCGTAGGGTGCCCTGCTGCGGGCCATCGCTCAAATGGCTTCTGGCTATCTCCAAGAGTTGAGTACGATCAACAAGATGCTCCATGTGTTTCTGTAAGGTGCCGAGGAGTCCTCCCGTGCAGCCTTTCGACTGCCCACCCAGAGGCAGAAACTCTCCCCGTTGTCCCACTCCTGCGGAGGAGGAGTACTGGTGCAGGGTCTTGCTGCTGAGTCGCTGCGTGTGCACCCCCTTTCCTCGCTGCGCGAAGGGCTTACCAAGTTGGAACTCGATTTCGCCCATGAAACAACGGTACTGGATGAGGAAGACCGTCTGTCCATGCAGCGCCGTGAACTCTGAGATCCCTCCCAGATCCAGCCAGTCGGCTTCCCCAGCTGTGTTCTCGCTGCGAGTGGGCGACTCCGGCTCGTAGGTGCCCTGGAACACTGAAGCGTGATACTCTAGCATGGCAGGGTCGAAGACGCCATTGGGCCAGGTTTGATGCCTCAGACGAAGCGTAGCTGAGGATGGTGGCGGTGCGGAGCCAGATGGCCCTGCCTCATCCCCCCTGACCGTCTTCAGCGTGCTGCGAGTCTTGGACGTGCGTACTGGAGGGTTCCGTCTGGCCCCATAAGTGTCCAGCGCGTCATGTGCTTGCTCCTCTGTCTTGCACGCACCAAGCATCACTATAGCGTTGTCCCCCAGGTGTAGGTACTCCACGGCGGCGGCGTTTGTGCTGAACACCTCGCCACTGCCTCCTTCCCCATCTGTCACCGGGTAGAACTTCCCCACTTTGTCCGCTGCGTCTGACAGCGTGAGCTGCGGGATCATCTTCACATTCAGGTCCTTCACACCAGCCACCTCCTTATCATACCTCACCTTCAGACGAGCCCGAAGGTCAGCGATGTCCACTCGCTGCACGTACTTCAGATGCTGGTACTGCCAACGCTGGTCCTTCTCATAGTAAAAAGGCAGCTGGAACTCACCAGTCATCTTACCCATGGGGGTCATGTTGGCGGCACCTTCCATGGTGTGACGTACCATGCGCTCCATCAGATCCCACTGAGCGCGAGTGTGCTCGCTGAGCACGCAGAACTGACGCGCCACCTTGTCCCACATGAGCTTGCCCGTTACGACCCCTGGGTAAGTCTGATGGGTGTTGAGGGTCTCCTGAACACTCGCCATCGTGTACCTTCCTGCCTCCCGATGGGCACCACAGTCAGGGAGTGGGACCTGGTCGTTGTCCTTCCTGCCGCTCGCCCTTGTGGTCCAGGTCTCTGAGGGTATCTTCGTCTCCTTGTCAACCTTCTGATCCACCAACGTAAAGTCGGGCCACAGTAGCTCCGTCTCCAAGATGGTCTTGAATTCTCCACAGCGCGAGAACTTGACCCGCACAAATCCTGCGTCCACACCACTTCCATCGCCCTCTTCGCAGAGTGTGCACAGACGAGCATAGCCCGTGCGGTCGATGTACAAGCGCTGCTGAGACCAGCTGCTCTCCTTGTCTTGGTAATCCCACGGGTTCACTGCCATGCCCACCCATGGCTGCACGCTGGCCAGCTTGAAGTCAGCTTCGCTCTCGGCCTCTTGCTCCGGCGTGAGGTCTGGATAGCGAGGGTCTGACTGAGTCGTGGCCAGGCTGGCTGGCATGACGGACCCCCTCCCATCTGGCTCTTCAGCACTGGACCACTCACCTCTGGTCGCCACATTGGCTTCCCGTTGGCTGCGTGATGATGCTTGTAGCATGCCCAACATCTGGTCTGTTAAGGACGTACCAGGCGCCGGAGGTTCGTACGTTGCGCTCTCGGCGTGTAAGCTGACCCGCCCAGTGAGCTCGACTTGCATCATTGAGCTGGGTTTCAAGAAGCCCGCCTCCACCATGGACTGGCAGCGCGCCTCGAGCCTCTCCCTCTCCTCCGAGTTGAACCTTCTCAGTCTCATCTCCTCCAGCCATGACGCCAGGCTGTCCATTAGCTCGGGGTGGTTTCGCGAGAATGCACAAGGTGCGGGCGTACACCTTTCCCCTGCGAGGGCCAGACGGTCTTCTCCCCTTGTGTCCAGGGACACCGCTTCACGTGGTGGTAGAGCGCAGCCCTCAAAAGCGGGGGCAAGAGTGCGCGCTGCCGTAGCATCGACGTCGAAGATCTCAGTCGCCAGGCACACTCTCGGGTCTTCGTTCCGCTTGCTCCTTGCATCAACGGGCAGCGTCAACTCGATCAACGGCAGCGTGACCTTCTCCCTCATGCCCAGTGACACCGCGGCCTCAGAAGTGGCGATGCCTCGGTAGAGGTCGATGGTCAGCTTGAGGGCGTTCTTCAGGGGTCCCGTGCCCACCAAGAAATCCCACGTAGTGTCGTTGGTGTAAGTGACGAAGGCATGGAGCCGATGCAGAGTCATGTACGGCGTGCCCGCGGCGAGGACCACATCCACGTAGCAGTACTTGGTGAATTCTGCAAGGCTGCCATCACATCTAGCCACCCTGGCCCCTGTCTCCGCATCAAAGATGGTCAAGCCCAACCTGTTGGCTGTCCTGATGGGGATAATGTTGCAGTTGGCTCCAGTGTCCAGAAGAAGCGCTTTGTACAACATGAGCAGGCCATCAGAGCCATCCCTTGTGCCAAAGACTCGTTCAGGAGCTTGCATACAGGCTGGACCTGTGCCATGGCAGTGAGCTGCTCCTCTGTAAGGCCACTGAGCATCTTCTTCTTCAATAGCTCGTATGCCTTGGCCTCCATGGTCCCTGCGTGCAGCTCGCCCCTCTCGCTGAAGTCTCTCACCCCGTAGCTCTCCTGGACGGTGGCCGCTGCAGCAGTTACATGCACCGCAGTCCTCCCCTTCCTGGGCTGCTCCACCGTGTCCTCCGGCATCTCGTCCAGAGGAACCTCTTCTTCGTCACTGTCGTCGCCCGACTCCATGCCCGGGCAATCGTCATCATCGTCGCTGTCATCGCCCGACTCCATGCCCGGGCAGTCGTCACCCTCGTCGCCGATGTCCTGGCAGTCTGCTGCTGAGGCTGTCGGCACGGGGAGCTGGTTGCTCTCAGCCAGTTCCACCAAGGTCTCCACACCCCTTGGAGCTGTTATGCGACCCCGCTCTGCCACGAGTCCAGCAGCTAGCTTACGGAAAGCTGCTCCCAGACTCTTGATCACGGAGGCCATGAGCTGCACCTTCCTCTGCATCTCGTCCGCCGCAGGCGCCATGGGCACCTGTGCGTCTGCCTCGTACTCCTCGGGTGTCTTAACTGGGAAGCCCCTCATGCGCTGGGTACTTCCCAGGGCTACTGCTGGAGCCGCCGTGAGCTCAGACTCCGCACTCTTGCACAGCGTCTCGGGGAGTGCCCCCAAACCCAAGGTGTTGAGGGCGCTCGAGAGCGCCTCTTCGCCCATCTCCTCGGCCATAGCTGAGAGTAACTCGGTTGGAGGGCCAGACGACGCTCCTACCCCTGCGCTGCCATGGTGGTGTGCGCGTGCATCGATGATGTGCGTCTCCCTCTCCGCGACGCGCGCTGCGACTGGCTCCTCGTCGGAGCCCTCATCCTCGGACAGCACCTGCGACTTCACACTGCCCGCACGACTGGCCGTCTTCCTAGCAGCCACCATGCCCTGGTACTCTGCCTTCAACGCCTCAGGGTTGCCAGTGGCGCCCTTTTGCTTGTCCTCCGGTGCCTGTTTGGCTCTGTACTTGTCTTTCTCGTCGTTGGACAGCTGCTGCCAGTCTGTCACCAGGATGCCCCAGTCAGAGTTCTTGAAGCGGTTCTTCAAATTGTACATGCGCAGGGCGGCATTCTCCGCGTCCCACCACTTGCTGGAACCAAGTCTGCTCTCGTGGAACCCAGCAGGCATCTTGACGTGTTTGTAGCCGCTCCTGCACTGCTCAGGATCGGACTCATGCCAGCCCCCTCCAAAGCAGCGTAAGCACTTGGGCTTGTCGTTCGTACGAACGCCCTCTGCTGGCGGCGGCGTCTTGTTGTAGGAGGTCTTCTTAGCTCTTTCGGCAACATTCACCTCCTTCTTCATTTTCTTAGAAGGTGGTGTCTCTGCCTTCTTGCTGCTCTCCAGTTCGCCTGACTGCCCTTCCCCAGCGCAACTCAATCTTCTTGATCGAGTTCTTTATCGCCTTGAGGTCAAGGCCATGCTGACGCGCCTCCCAGGTGGAGTACTGGCAGCCACACCGCCTGGTGATCTCCTGGAGGAAGGTGAGGATCCAAGACTCTGCATCGCCCTTGAGCTTGTCTTGAACCTCGACGATGGCCTCCAGGTCCTTCCAGGTCACCCGGTTGGGTGGCGGGAACTGTGCCCTCAGTTGCTCCTTCACCCGCGTCTGGAAGACCTTGATGCGCAGGTTATCCACGCAGTCCTCGATGAAGGTACGCAGCTCTTCGTCGCTCAACACCTTCCCAGTGTTGAGCTGCATTTCCCTGCGTTGGCACATCTTCATGTAGGTCAGCCCATCCTGCCCCACCTCCTGTGGCTTCTGTGTTAACAGATCCACTTTCTCTTGTGTCCCTTTCATCATGAACTTCTTGTCAAGGGCAGCGATGAAACCCCTGAGCGCGTAGAAGTACTGGGTATCACGGGTGCCATCACGTCCCGTCAAGCCTTTCAGGGAGGTTCCATCAGTCAGATAGTCGTCGGAAACCTCCCCTTGGGCGTCTTGGTTCGTCACTGGCCTCGCTATCACCCACGTGATGCCAGTGTTCATCTCATTAAAAGGGGGCCTAGCACACGGAATGGTACCCTCGAGTGGGCCATGCTCGCTAGTGTCCTTGAGGACTCGGTCCATGTTGGAGGCCACTACCCCCCCTTTTTCATAGTTCTCACGTCACCAGCTGAGAGCTTGCGAATTCTCTCCAGCCAGACACGCAGGGATGATGTCCCACAGATACTCAAAGTCAGGGGGAGTCTCTCTCAGGGTCTTCATCTGTGCATCGGTGAGCGTGCCAGCCCCGGACCTGAGCCGCCTCCTGACGTTGGCGTTGTGCTGCCGTACGAAATTCTCGCACATGTCGGCGAACTCCCTCAGGAACTTGGGACGATCTTCTTCCTTGGTGCCCGTGTAGTTGGGCAGCGTACCAAGGTTGATGCGCGCGGAGTCAGTGTACTCCATGTCTTCCTCAAAGATTACCAACGGCTCTTGGGCCTGGGCTTGAGGTTGTACTGGTGCTTGGGCCTCAGGCTGTACTGGTGCTTGGGCCTCAGGCTGGCCACTGGCAGCCCCTTCCTCTCCTTCCAACTCTGTGAAGTGCTGGCTCACCCGTATCGCTCTCTGGGCACGCCTCTCTGCCCTTTGTTGCTCCTGACGGTCAGTCTTGGATTCCGTTGCTATCTTCCCGGTGGAGAAGAGATACTGGTGTGAAGGCTCTTTTCACTCCACACTTCCCAGCTTACCAGTACGGATGAATCCGTCCCTGGCCTCACCTTTCAGTGCTTTGCTCTAAGTAGCAATCACTGCCAGGATAATCTCGTCCATGACTGGTGAGCAAGGTTTCATCTGTGACCTGACCCTGTCTTATACTGGCTCTTCCAGATGTCCAGCAAGGTTGTCAGCCCTCAGTGTCTCTGGTCCACGCAGTAAATCAGCAGAACGCCAGCATGGGTCAAGTGGCTACAAAGAATGCTGTCGTGATAGTGTCCACTGACAGTCCTGTTTCGCTCTACGCCTTCAGGCGTACCAGTACGGATGAATCCGTCCCTGGCTTTACCGTCTGGTGTTTTGCTCCAGCAGGATGTCACTCCCCGAAATAGCCCAGCACATAATTCTCAACGCTGCAGTCATGGTGCAAAATTGGCAACCGGTTCCGCTCTGATCACTGTCGCTGTACTTCGAGTGCCGCAACAGCCTGCTTCCCTCAACCTCTTCCAAGGCTTACCAGTACGGATAAATCCGTCCCTGGCATCACCATTCAGAGGTCTCGTTCTTCAGGACTGCTGTTGAACTCTCAGCATTACAGACGACATGTCTGTAATATGGCACATATTTGTTTTGAAAAAGACTGTTAATTACAGTTCTGACGCTATCGCACAAGAGCAAGTCCACAAATGTATATCTTTACAAGCAGAAGAATACTGTATCTTACAAATTATCTCATAACACTGCTGTTTTCGCGGTCTTAAGCGAGTCCTGGCTATTTTCGGAATCACTGTTACGAAGGCAAAACAAAAATGAGCGTCTGCCTCACTCTCGCACGCCGCCCTACTTATTCTCACTATCTCTTAACAAGTGTAACACCCGCTTATCTTTCCGTATCTCTTCACTGTCATAACTCCTCACGCGTACCGTACAGCGCGTGTCATATGTTCGTCACAGAGACTGCTACAGCAAGTGTCACAACCCGGCTGAGGTACACGATAAGCCGCACCAAACTCAAGTAACGAGGTTACGAGGTAACGAGGACCCGAGTTTGTCGTTTTCGGACATACTTTTAATGAGAGGAATTTTATGTACTCCACTTTGAAGGTTGCGTCATTACGGTTGTCCTTTTGGGATGCACAAATGCCCGAATTCGACTGCTGGCTTTCATGAGTTTCAGGATGACGCGTGCAACCATGAAAAGGCAACTGATTTTTTTCCCCATCGTTGCTAATTCTTCCCGAGGCCTGCACCAAGACTCTTGATGCAGGGCGGTCGGTGGCTAATACAATCATAGATTACATCAAGTTCATTCAAGTTCATTGTTCCAACACACTCGGCTGGCCCATTTCATGGAAGCAACTACTAATGCCGCGGCAAAAACCAGAAACCTAGCTCTTCATCCTTTGGGACCTTCCCGCTTACACGTTCCCACCTTAACCATGAACCTAACCTGTGAGCTATCTGTGCGTACTAAACGGAACATCTGCATCTACGTAGCCAACTTCCCCAAGGGGGCCTACGGTGGAGAGTATTCCTCCTCGTTAGTGCCGTCCACGTAAGACTGCACAGCATGAGAGAGGTGGAACAGGGCTGCAAAAAAGTTGGTTTGTTTCTGCTCAAACCCGTAGAAGCATCTTCCCTTCCGAATCGCAGCCACTCCGCAACTACCGGAACCCATGAAGAGATCCATCACCACCTGTCCCATGGCACTTGTGTACCGTTCCACCAGGTACTCGCACAAAGGAATGGACTTCTGTCCCACGACCAGCGTTTCCTTGTTGGCCTCGCAGATCTTGTCCAAAGCCACGCATCCCGTAGTGTAGCAGCAATGCTTGAACACTTTCTGCGAGTGAAGGGCCTGAAATGACTTGCCGTATTCATGGAACTCGTTCCAGAGCTTACCCGTGTACATGCCCAAGGCTTTGCTCAGAGTATAATTGCACTTGCCCTCCTTAATGAGATTCGTCATGTTTGCCTCCAGCAGGCTTTCGGCCACATCCCACTCCTGAACGGAAAATGGGCCAAGCACGTTGCCACAGTAGAAGTTGGTGAGATGGGTGATGCCCGTTTCCTCCTTCAACTTTTCCGACTTCAACTCCACTTGCTTCTTGTAGTCCAACTTGGGCTTGTTCAAATATCGTGCCAGTGTCGTGTACAGATGACCAGAGGCAATAGGCGTATTGCCTTTCACCTCCGTCATGCGGTTCCCATCAAGCTTAACAAATCCAGGCATATTTTTATACACCTACACCAAAAAGCTTCTTCTACTAAGTTAACCAATATTCACATTTAAATATAGCTGAAAAGAAAGTGACCATCTTACCTTCAACTTAGTTTTCGCCGCTTCTTGGTTGATTGCATTCAGTGCCGTGATGTCACCCATCGCGAACATTATTGTGTCTCCATCAACTTTTCCCAGATCCCGTTTCTTGTTCTCCTCCTCGAGATCCTTGTTCGCATCAAACACCACACTCACCGCGCGCATGGCTGCTCCCCAGTCAACCTTTGTGTTGTACGATGTCTCCTTTTCATCTCCCCATGGCACATCCGTGATGATGGCGGCAACTCCAACACCCTCCATCAGAGTGGCGTGCATGGTGGCGCCAACCTCTTCGTACGTTCCAAGGATCAACGTAAGCATGGGGACACCTGTTTCAGTCCGGTGTCTCGTCTTCAACAGGGGATGTAAATGTAACAGTGCATCATTAAACAGGTACACTCCACAACAAGCAACTTACCTCCACCAATCATTACTTTCGACGTAAGAACAACGGGATGGATCTTGCACGGCACCCGCCAGCTTGTGCTTCCTCAAACAAAAATACATTCTCTTCTCCGGTTCTCCCGCTTTACCGCGCTTCTTCCTTTGACCAGCATGCTCCTTGATGATGTCAGACGTCGACAGGAGTAGCACGTGCACGAAATAGTTCTGCTCGTATTCAAGGGACGTCCACCGTTCCGAAATGAAAGACATAATTTCCACAGACGGCCCCCACTCAATCTCCTGGCCATTTCGGAACACTCCTCCATGGGGTTGTAGCACGTATTGCTCTTTAGCCGTTGTCAAATCAAGCGGCTGGTCAGGCTCCGCTTCTTCCATGACTTCTTCCGATGCAATGCTTTCCCGCCGCTGGGTCTCTTTGGCCATCTTCCGTGCCGCTTTCTCCGCCTCCAGCTCTTGCAATTTCTCCTCCTTCTTCTTGGCAAGCTTTTCCGCCGCCTCCTTGTCCTTGGCTTCGGCATCTTCCAGTTCAGCACCCAATTTATCCATTGTTTCTCTGTGACAAAAGCATTACTTCAATCAGTCTTCCGGTGTCACGGGTACCTCAAGAATTGTGGGCAAGAAACTTACTTTTCTTCGATGAAAGTTGGGGCTCTCCTTTCCCTCTTCGATAGCTTCCTCTCCCTCTCGTCGAACTGCTCGACGAGCTTTCGCTTCTCTTGCCTCCCCAGACGGGCTTCTCGCTCGTCATCTTCTTCATCCGTGAGGTTGAAATCGTCTTCATCAATTTCGTCCTCATCTCCTTCCTCTTCTCCCTCTTCTTCTTCAACATCACCTTGCGAAACGTCATCATCTCCTGCTTCGGAAGTGGCCCCTGTTCGCTCCTCGGTTCTCTCTTTCCAACGACAGAAGTCAATGTACTTCTTCACGGTCTTCTTCACAAAGATGTCCTCCTTCCCCACCAGGCGCCCGGCATTTGGAGCTGAAGGTGCCTTCACCCCATCGTACTGAAAAAATAACCGAATGATGTAAAAGCCATGTCTCCATGCAAAAATATAAAGCAACAAATCAAATAGACAAGTAATGTACCTCTCCAAGCAAGGTAGCATCCTGTTTCCCGGCCTGCAAGCTATCCAGCCATTGCGTGGCTTTCTCGGTGTCCGTTGCCTGCCCGCCCATGTTTGCGATGTGCAAAACCACTTGGGCTCTCATCCAAAGGACTGTGCAGCAATCGGTGAAAGAGCGGGGAGAGGTGATGATCCTCGTAGGCCGCGCAACACTTGCGTCAATGGCCTTCAGCTTGCCCGCGTCAGAGATCTTCCGAACGCCGCCCGAAGGCGTGTTCTCCACAAAGGGCAAACTAAGCTCGCACTCCTTGAAAGCTTGCAGCTGCAATGGCAGGGTGAGCCTTTCCAGTTCTTTGTTGAGGTACAAAGACTCAAGATTCAAGCAGCACCCTTTACCAAGAGTGTTACAACAGGTACGGATGATTCCCTCGATCTCCTCCTTGTCGGATAAGTACTCTACAATCTTTAAGAGTCGCTGGAAAAACCTCTGATCGAAATCAGGGCTCTCGAACAGAGCAAGGAGCTCGGTGGACTTGACCTTCTTCTTTTTATTGGCCTTTTGTTGAGCAAGGATGTTCCACCTAAAAAAACAGTGTTTTGGTTTAGGTGAAGTTTATAGTATTGAAATAAAGGTCAAGTTCGAAGGTAAAATATGTACTCGTAAAATAATAGGCTTTTTGAAGGTCAGAAATATTTTGGGTGAAACTATAAAGTTTTAAGGGGACACTTACTTGAACATGCTGAGTTCTTGAAAAAAGGTACGCTCCTTCGCGCCCTTGTCGTTGACGTGGATCTTTGCCACTGCCAACGTGGTAATCTCGTTGCTAGTGAGATCCCCATCAAGAATGTTTGCGTCATGGACTTCAAACATCTTGTCCTTGGGCTTGACAATTGCACGACGAAGTGTGCATCCGTTAGCCCATGCCTCGGTGTAGAAAGCATGACGGCCGTGGCCATCAATGCAAATATACTTGTAACTGCAAAAGCAAAAATAGCACAACACAAGCAAGAGTCTAAATTATATTTTTAAAAAATATGTTTTTGTACTCTAAGTCAAGTTACCACTGGGAATCTAGCCACCAAACTTTTCCTTCCAACTTTCGTTTTTTGGCCGCACGTTCGGCATCTAACTTATTCTTCATTCTCCATCGCCTTCCCTTGGGATCGGAACAGTTGTACCAAGACCTCGGCAAGGGTTGGCCTGCATCAGATTCTTCATCGGATGAATCATCAACAAGCAAGCGCGGTCGCGATGCCTCTGAAGAGTCGGAACTTGCAGCGACGCAAGACCCCTCGGATGAATCGACGGCACTAACCCTGCAAGAAGAACAACATCAACTAAAGACACTTCCAAGAAACTTTCAAAGGCGAAATGTCAGGAATGTAAAGGAAACATGTACTTTTCTCATTAATGCTGAAACAGTAAGAAATAAGAAATATGTACACGAATTCAGGAACAAAACTCCAAGTTCTTAATTAATGTGCTTTTGTCCTACAAAAGGCAAACTGTAACACGAAAGTTAAGGAAACAAGCTGTTTTCTCATTAATGCTAAAACAATGAGAAATAACATGAATGCACAAGAGAAACGAAACAAAACTCTAAGATCTTCATTAATGTGCTTTTGTCCTACAAAAGGCAAACTGTAACACGAAAGTTAAGGAAACAAGCTGTTTTCTCATTAATGCTGAAACAGTGTGAAATAACAAGAATGCACAAGAGAAACGTAACAAAACTGCAAGATCTTCATTAATTAATGTGCTTTTGTCCTACAAAAGGCAAAATGTAAGACGAAACTAAAGAAAACAGGCTGTTTTGTCATTAATGCTAAAACAGTGTGAAAAAACAAGAATGCACAAGAAAAACGAAACAAAACTGCAAGATCTTCATTAATGTGCTTTTGTCCTACAAAAGGCAAAATGTAAGACGAAACTAAAGAAAACAGGCTGTTTTGTCATTAATGCTAAAACAGTGTGAAAAAACAAGAATGCACAAGAAAAACGTAACAAAACTGCAAGATCTTCATTAATATGCTTTTGTCCTACAAAAGGCAAAATGTAAGACGAAACTAAAGAAAACAGGCTGTTTTGTCATTAATGCTAAAACAGTGTGAAAAAACAAGAATGCACAAGAAAAACGAAACAAAACTTCAAGATCTTCATTAATGTGCTTTTGTCCTACAAAAGGCAAACTGTAACACGAAAGTTAAGGAAACAGGATGTTTTCTCATTAATGCTAAAACAGTAAGAAATAACAAGAATGCACAAGGAAAACGAAACAAAACTGCAAGATCTTCATTAATGTGCTTTTGTCCTACAAAAGGCAAAATGTAAGACGAAACTAAAGAAAACAGGCTGTTTTGTCATTAATGCTAAAACACAGTGAAATAACAAGAATGAACACGCAAACAAAAGGAAACAAACAGTTTCTTCATTAATGCTAAAACAGTTCCAAAAGAAAGTAAGGTAAAAAGAGTTAGAACTTACGACTTTGGAACGTGCTGGTAGGACACGTGAGTTCCGGTGTTACGCATCCACAACATCGGGGGCTCGTCTCGCAACTTTCCGTGCAGCGCGTAACTGTTCTTCACGTCCGTGCCGTCGTTCACATCCCCACGAGGATTATCCCCGAACCAGCACTCAGCAAGCTTTGCATCCTTGATTAATTCCTCAAAGTGCCCATCGAAAACTTCTTGGTAGTTGTGCCTTGTAGTGCTTTCTGATTGATCCGCCTTTTTTGCAGGAGCTTTCTTTTTTGGCATGTTGAAAAAAAAGAGAGAACGCGTAGAGTGAGAAAAAAGTAATAAGTCGGCGCAACGCTTTGCTAGAAGCTGGTTGGGGTTTTACTGTACTTTACTTTATATTTTCTTTTCAGGCTTTTTGCTAAAATTTCAGACGGTCGGTCCGTCGAGTCGTCAGCTTCGACAGCTTTAACGGTCACAGCGCGCGCGGTTTCGATTCGATTTTTTACTTTGAGGAAACTGTAGTCTTTTTATTATTTTAATATTTTATTATATAATTTTCGATAAATAAATTTAAGTGCACCGTTAGAAGACACAACCCAGAAAGACAACACAAGACATAAAACATAGAACGCGCCAGCACGTTAACCCTTTTTCCGGTGGAAAACTATAAAAAATATGCCTTCCGTGTATAGATTTATTGACTACTTTGTTGCAGGCGCACACGATAGGGAGATGATTGCAACCCACAACATTCAACACTTGCGCTGTAACGATTGCCAGCTTGAGCAGTGGCGCCTTTCAACTCATTACAACGTGCGCAACATGGAACGTGGAAGAAGAGACCCCGGGTTCGCCAGTTGGCGCTTCGTCCGTCGCACCCGTTCGCATTTAGTTTTTGAACTGATGGCGTGCGATGGAGCCTACCCCGACCGTGCTGGCAACGAGTGGACTACACCGCGGACAATGATTGTCCCAGCAGACATTCCTGGCGGGACTCAGGGATGTCACTGGACGCTTTTCACCATGCTCAATTGTCCCCGCCGCTGGGACCAGCCGGCGTGTAACTGTTCTAGGCCGTTCAGAAACTCTGAACAGTTCGAGGAACTTTGCACCTCATGCAGATGTGAGACGTAGGCGAACATTATAGTTTTTTTAGACTGGTAACATTTATTGACTTTGTTTATATAAAATGTAAGCCGTGTACTTTTCGAAAATAAGCAAACTCGAGTTTCTTTCTCTGACCTGTCACGTCTGTGGGTTCGTTATTTTTGCGGGTCGGTACGCGCGCTGTTTCGAATTGAAAATTTATAATATTTTTTTTCCAGACAATAAAAAAAAATATTCGAACGCTAAATATACCTGCTGGCACACTTTATTTTCGAACGAGTGTCAAAAAACGAAAATACATTTTGTTTGCAGGGTTGTTCTTTTCAAACTATTTTTCGGAGGTGTTGCCTCCGGAGGTTAACGTGCTGTCATGGGGTCAAAATTTGTGAGTTTTGTTTATAAAAGCGATGGCACAGAAAAAATATTTGAACTTCCAGTTTACTACGCAAAAGGAGAAGGCTACGTTGCTTCAGACGTAATTACTAAAATATTTCGTCTGAGCGATGAACAATGTTTCACGCTGATGGACTTGGAGACTAACGATATTTTCGAAACCTCTGACCTGTACCCAGTAGAACCTGAGCATCTTTACCAGATTTTCATTGAAGATTTTGAGGTGGAAGACTCCAATGTCAAAGCTAAAACATCTTCGGACTCGGAAGAGGATGTCAGAATTACAGCCGTCAGTTCGAAGGCAAGTCGCACGAAGAAAACATAACCAGATGAAGACACCGACAGCACACCTATTTCCGACGAAGAAGGGGTGGTCTGGCCTTCAGATGTCGTTAAGACTTCCAAGGTTCCCTTGGACGTTTCAGGGGATGTTCTTTTTGCTACGCACTTTAAAGGTGAACTTGAAGGGGGAAGGAAAGGCGTTCCAATGTTGCAGTTGGACTTTTTCGTTACCAATCGCTGCTGGTCTGAACCTGGAAATACCACTTGGAAGCAGTTAACGGAGTTATACGGGAAAGGCAATGTCACCGCACGTGCCCAACACTGCCTTGGCGAGTACATTTGCAAGGAAAAAGACTGCGTTTTCTTTCAAGTCGGTGGTAAGCACTTCGTCAAACGGGTGAAGAAACGTACCTCAGGAAGCAAAGACGAGGAATACCTTGGGAATAAGGTAAACAAATACTTTCGGTTTTGGTTTATTTCACATTCCAGAAATATTCTCAAGTTTCCGCGTTATTTTTTTGTGACGTTTTCTAATATTTTTCGGGCGCGAACCAGGTTTTTGGTCCCATGTGCCCGAAGTGCCAAGTTGCTACTAAGGCTGTTTCGTGCTCAGCACGCTGCATCTGTGCTCGTGTGACATCGAATAAGTTTTCTGGGACACTTCTATTCTTTGAGCACAAGGGTGTGCACACTTGTACACCCGCGAACAAGAAAGGCAAGGCGATTCTTTCGACGGAAACGCGAGAAGCAATTGCGAAAGCCGTTCCAGCTTTTGGCCACGCTTCCACGGAGAAACTGAAACATGCGGCGACAATGCATGCGTTTCAGAAGATGCTCTCTTCCGATGAAGTTGGACTGGAAGATGTGTTCAATGTCGCTCTTGAGGTACAAGTTCTTTCCTTTTTGTTTTGCTTAGCATTTTATCTGTTTCTTAAGGTTTTCAAATTAATGTGGAAACTGGTACTTTTCTATTAGAATGCCTCGCATTTTACACGTTTCTTTACTTCTTAACATTAATGAGGAAACTGGTACTTTTCTATTAGAATGCCTCGCATTTTACACCTTTCTTTACTTTTTAACATTAATTAGGAAACTGGTTATTTATTTTTGTTGCGCTTTGAATTTTACGTATTTCTCTACTTTTTAACATTAATGAGGAAATTGGTTTATTTCTGTTGTTTCGCATTAGGTGCAAGACAACCGGGCGGTGAATGCGGCTGTACTGAATGCGAAACGTGCGCTTGGTGACCATAAAATCAACAAGAGCGCAGAAAAGGAATGTGAAGAGCTTGATCGCATTCTCAAGTCGAAGGGTTTCCGCTTGTTCCACTTTGATCGACATCCGCTGAAATACTTCATGTCTCCCATCGATTTGCCTTGGTCTCCTGCGGAGATCATGTTGCTGATGGACAGACGCATCGGCAAACCCGTTCAATCTTTCACCGGCTTACTCGGATGGTGGACACAGCCTAGTGAGGACCTCAGTCATTGAGCAGGTGAGGGTTTGCGAACCAAGTAGTAACGTGTGAGTCGTGAGTTTGTTAATCTTAGGCTAATTTTATTGTGTGACAGGTGTGTGCTGTCTTTCCTTCCTTGGGCATCGTGAAGCTGGCGACTTTCCCATTGCCCCGAGGCGAGCGAGGCGAAGACGAAGCAAAAATGTGGGAAGGCATCGACTACACGTTGGCCTTGAAGTGCAAGGAAGATGTGAACGGCGAGATCTATAGCAAGGAGCTATTGGCCAAGGAATTTCCGAAAGGAAAACCAAGCCTTCGTGCCCGACGGTACGTGCGGGACAGTGGTGGAGGTGGCTGGGCAGGACTCCGGTTACACTACAACAAGCACCTGCCACTCGACCAACGCAGGAAGACCCGCGTGACCAATGAGGAGGGCGAATGCATCGAAGAGGATTGCGACTTGCACGTGGTGAAGGCAGTGGGTAATCACTGCAAATGGCTGGAGGACGACTTCGAGGAGGAGGAGTACAATCGATTGACCAACAATTGGCTTGAAGCCCTTTCACCCTTGACGATCATGGAAAGTCGGAAGTCTTTGTTCATTTTCATCGAGCAGCAAACCAGGAAGGACGTGGAGTACAACCTGATGCAGCTTGTGTCGTTCTACGAGCGAGAGGCAATGCGCTGCTTGCATTTCTTCTCTGACAAGGGTGCCAACTTGACGGAACCTTTGATCGGACGCGAGAAGAAAGTGTTCGGCGGACTCGTCACCATGGCGGAGTGCTTCCACGTGACGGCGGTCAGTTTCATCCAGCAGTCGTACAAGTTGCAATTCATCTTGGCGGGGGGACATGAACAACGAGAGCATGGCCGCACTGGAACTCTTTACCAAGAAAGACGCGAACTGGAACAGGCTTCATGTCGAGGTCGTCACTTCGCATGTGACACGCTGAATGAGTTACAGGAGGCGTACCTGAAAACAACCCCTTCCCATCTGGATTCCCGCAACCATCGCCCGGACACGCAACGCCATTTCCCAAAGAAAAGGCGCGTGGAAGTCGACTTGACTGATGCGGCACCCGCGATCATCGCTGCCAGGCGAAACGAAGACGGCACTGCTTGGGAATGGTTGGTGGACTCGGACCGGAACAGTACCGCGGCGGACAAGGAGTGGTTCACTTCGGCGCGTGTGAAGAAGGAGCTCGTTGTCGAGTTCCTCGGTGAGGTGCACTACCATTCTACGGAGCGACTTGGCGCGAGGTTGAGTGTTGGGACTCAACTGGAGGTCATGTACCAACTGGCCACACCGCCATGGCATGCCAAGATGCTTGCCAGCCTGTTTCTCGGGGAAACAAAGTGCACCGTGTTACAGGTGAGTCACCCTAAAACTCTAGAAACCCTAGAATGAACACTTTTTGTTTCTGAAACGTGTTCTCCTAATTTCATAGTAAAGTATCATTTTGCAGGTGGGCGCCCCGACTCCGAGGCTCTCAAGGCGAAATGTTGTCAACGGCATTCTTGATCGCAGTTTCACCGTGGCCGTAGATGGCAAGAAAGAAGTTGCACATCAAGTTGTGTTCGGCTACATCGACGCGTCCAAGGAGGTATTCTTCGGAGAACGTAACGAGCAACAAGTGGCAAGACAACGCATCTCTTGTAGCTGCAAGACTTGGCAAACGTTGATGACAAGACGTGGCCGAGGAACCGCCGTGCATTGGTGCGTGCACATGTGTTGCGTGCTGAAGGAAGCCAAGTTCACACCTGGAAATTGGGTTTACCTGCAGTCGGGTTTCACTGTGAACGAAGTCCAGTACCTTTTGAAGGAAATGGCGGCGGTCCAGATTACCCCGACACCCACGGTGCAGGCAAATGGCAACGGAATGAAACAAGGTCAGTGGATGGTACTCCCTGGTTCTGGACGCCAGGCAACTTGTGCGGCAAAGTTTTGTCAACAAGGATGTGCCACTCAAAAAACTTTGGCGCGGGAGACCGGGAAGAAAGTGGAACAGCCTGTTTTGGGGGCACGTGCGCCACGCGTTGCGGTAATGGGCAAGCGCCTGGTGAATGAAGTTTGGGTTGAGACAAAATTTCAATTTTGCTTGAAGTTTGCCTGCTGCACTCGTGTGCCAGCGAAATTCATGAAGATCGCGGGCAAGCCTACCGACCTTCCCCTGCACCCGGACGTGACCTTGACGAATGAAGAGAAGATCCTCTCGGGGGCATTGACTTTCCGAGAATGATTAAGAAGACCGCATGGCAACGAGTTAGTACGCACAGATAGCTCACAGGTTAGGTTCATGGTTAAGGTGGGAACGTGTAAGCGGGAAGGTCCCAAAGGATGAAGAACTAGGTTTCTAGTTTTTGCCGCAGCATTAGTAGTTGCTTCCATGAAATGGACCAGCCGAGTGTGTTGGAACACCATTAACTATGAGGGTATTGGATAAATTTCTGAAATGAAAATTCTTGATATTTACCACTTTAGTGAAATCCTGCTTAAAAATAAAATTGTGATTACGAACCCAGTTTTGCCTTGCTAAAGTCTCCCAAAGTACCCCACGAAAACGAGTCACATTTTGCAAAATTGCTTCACGAACTGGCCAAAAACTCATATTCAACCCTCAGAACCTCGTCAGATGTGTAAAATGGATAAGCCGTGGTTTGTGACACTTACTCACCATTCAGCAGTGGGTGCGGGAGTGCTACGGCGAGCACGTGCGGGCGGGCACCGCCACCGCATCGGCACACCGGTACTCCCACGGCACGCAGTTCATGGAGAAGGACGTTGATGGGTCGGGTGCGGCGAGTGAGATCGCGGACTTGCGGACGATGGTGCTCGACTTGAAGAGGCAATTGGCCACCTTCCTCGTCACCGCCGAGTCCGAACCGTCTCCGCGGGGATTTACCCCTCGCGCGGACAAACCGGACCGCCGGGTCAAGACCCGTTTCGCAGCCTCGCCCCTCCCCAAAGGGGGGAATTGGTCTCAGTCCGTCTCACGGAAGGTGGCCTTCCACCGCGAAAGCGGTGCGGCAATCCCGTGCTGCCAAAATCAGGTGTGTGCTAAAGGGAAAGCGAGGCACTGGCACCGGGACTGCCCGGACGGGGGCAGGGCCGGACTCTCGGCCTTCGCATTCGCCGAGGAGGCCGAAAACTCCGTGTTGGCCGCGAAGTTCCAACACGCCATCGACAACAGCGACCCCGTGGAATTCGACGCCCTCTGCATGCTTGCGGGCGGGAAGCCGGAGGTCTTCACCGATCTCTCCGCGTGCTCGTTCTGCGAGGAGGACGGTGAGGTCCTCGTGTCCGCCGTCGCCGAGTTCTCTGAGATGGCGCACGCGGCTGGAGCCTCCACATTCAACATCAACACCTTCACTGCCAACTTGCCGGTGGTGTCGGAGCCGACCGCGCATTCCCCGCCCGCGTCGGTTGAGTCCGAAGAGGAGTGGACCGGTCCGCCGAACCCATTCTGCCCTCCTGTCACCCGCACGTTTGCCGATTTCATTCAGGGCACGGGGGTTGCATTGGAGGCGCCCGACGAGCCGGCCGCGAGCATGAACTTGCTCTCCGCGGTTGAGGCGCCGGAACGCGTGATCGACTACGAGCCCGCGGCTTACGCCATGAGCGACGATGACGACGGAGATGCCTCGGTGACACCGCCGCGGCCACGGTACGGCTGCGGGAACGGCATTCCGAAGTTCGGGAGGGCTCTCCTCACTTCCTCCTTGGTGTGCGCACTCTTTGTAATTTGTGCCACCGCCGCGCCGCATGCCGTTGCCGGTGTCGGTGGTGCCGATGCGCGCACATGCACGGGTCCACCGGTCGGTGGTGCTCCGTGGACTGCCGCAGCAGTCCCGACTGCGGGGGCTTCGCCAACTGAAGCGGTTCATGACGTGCCGTGTGCGATTCCGCCTCGTCGCCAACGGCGGGAGCAGAGACGGCAGGGCCTCTACATGGCTCCGATGCCGTGGCATCCCGGGCCGCCACCGCCTGCCGAGTTGTTTGTGGACGGCCCTCCGCTGTCGCCGGCTTCATCTTCAGATGACGAGGCTCCACCGTCGGGCGGCACTTGGCAGCACCCTGGTACGGTGCAGCCTCCCGTGATCGAGAATCCGTCAATTCCTTCTACGAATGATTCATCGCCGGCCCCGGGGGCCGGCAACTGCTTCACAGTCACGCTGCTCCGGGCCGGGCAGGCAGCTCCGAAGACCACTAGTGGCTAGAATTATTCACGCCGTGCCTGCCTGGGAGTTAGCTGTAGTATAGCCTCCTAGATGTGCAGAAGGGCTCTCTACATTTGAGCTGTGTTTAGGGTTTTAGCAAAGTAACAGCAGTATCTGACAATCTTGCTGTGACCTGGGACCGCCCTGACCAAGAGTACAGGCCCCCAGTTGTGCTACAGTTTCCTCCTGAAGTTGAGTAGGGAGTTTGTTTGCTTCGTTCACTACTAGCTCCGGTCACCACCCTAGGTGGTGTGCTGGATGTGACACACCGACAGTAAAGACTGTCACCTGTCACTTCCTATAGTAGGCTGGGTGACCGTCACCAGTAGACGGGAAACACCCGTTAGTATTTATGTGTATCTCTTTTATCAATCTGAGACTTTTACCGTTCTGATATCGAAACCCTTAACTCAGGGTTTATTCTCCGTTATCCGATATATACACCCGACTATATATCTGACAAGCTGCTAATAAAATGTCCATCGTGGATATGTTTTGTTGCGTATAAATTTTTAGAGACTCGCGCTCACGCTCTTTTTATTTAGAGACTTCATTTCGTTGCGACCAGGTATTCCGTCCAAACGAGTACTGATTTGTGTCACGCTTTTTCTGTCACCTTTTTTCTGTCACGCTTTTCGCGCTCACGCGCTTTTTATTTAGAGCCTTCATTTCGTTTATGGTCAATATTTAATTTTATTCAAATTCACGGTGTCACGTTAGCGTTCAGTATTATATTTTCACGGTATCACGTTAGCGTTCAGCGTTCAGTATAATATTTTAAATATTAATAATTAATATTGTTTATAATAGATGAATGGCATAAATATATGGATGTGGTCGACATTGATATAAAAACGTATGACATGACATGACTGAAACGCAGTCCGAAAACCGTTGAGCTGAGAGCTTCGACAATGAAAGTTGATGACATTGTCATGAACGTCAGTTGTATGGGCTGGCCGAGTCCGATGGAAATCAAGTTGCTTCCCACATTTTTTTGGGGGGGAGGGCGAAGCCCCCCCCCACTGTGGTGGCCGTGAGCCGTAGGGGAATCGACAACTTACTATCTATTAATTTTATTCTTTGAAATTGGATCTTTGAAATTGGATCAACTGGGATGTTTGAGCCTCGTAGGTGATTTGGCCTTTTAATTTTGAGGGCGAGATTGGGCTTCCGCGCCCCCGTCGTGGCTCATCCCGTCGCCCACTGCGGGGTTGGCTGAGGCCGGCTCGACGAAGGGGGTTGAGCGACATCAAATTTCAAAATATTTGCTACTATGCTTCAAATAACACTATTGGTTGCAAATACCGAATTTTGATTTGTAGATATTTGGATACTGTGATGTTCAATCTTCTATTTTATTGGTCGATCTAAGTGTTGACACCTACATGTCAAAATGATATGAATGCCGCCATTTTGCGGTTATCGTTGACACAATGATATTGTCAGATTATGAATAATTTGGAAATTGATTTTTCCCCACCTGTACGTTCACGTACCCCCTATAAATTTTTAGAGGTTTGATTTCGCAGAAACTAGCTATTACAGAACGAACATTGCTTTGCGTCACGTATAGTGTATAGTATTTTACAGCCTAGCTTTAAGACGCTTTTTGCGTCACGTATAGTGTATAGTATTTTACAGCCTAGCTTTAAGACGCTTTTTGCGTGACGTATAGTGTAATCTCAGCCTATAGCGTCGTTAAAAAAAAACTGACGTGACGCTTTTGTGTATAAAATTTTAGAGGTTTGATTTCCTAGAAACCAGCTATATATAATGAGAAGTTCACGGTTTAAACCACGAAATGAAAACCGTGGTTTAAACTGCTGGAATTGGCACTGTGACATGTTCGTACTGTCACGTGTCGTTTCCGGTATGTCATCTTCGGTGACTCTTCTTGTGTCAGTCAGGGTATTTATTCCAGTATGTTATCTGTTATTGAGTTCGTTCTATCTCGCCGGGAGCGTTCTCCCCGTGGCTGCTGTGCTGTTTCCAGCAGGTTATGGGACCACTTTACGCTTGCGTATTGTGATTTTTTTAGCGTGAATTTTATTTCGTACTCGCTCTATCCTTATTTTGAGCTTAGCCGTCTTTATCGCGGCTTACGGAATCACATTCTCGCTTTCGCTTGGACTATCCGGCAGTTTCGGGAAATTACGGCAGAGTGGTATCGGCATTTCTTTTGTTCGCGTTCGCTTTCTTTCACGGATCTTTTTTCCGCGATGGCTCTCGAGAATATTTTGTCCGATGGGGAGCTTCTTGCTCTTTTGTTATCGTGCGACAAGAAATTGGAGAAGGTTGAACACCTGAAACGCGTCCAGCTTGTTTCGTTATGCCTAGCCCAAGCTAAAGCACTCAATCATTTTCGAAGTGCTCCGCAGATTCTCCCTCAGCCTACTGCAGTTTGCGACCCGGTTATTCTGAGTGTTCTTGTTGTCTCAGAGGACACAGCAGTTGGTGGTGCTATGTCCGATCGGTTTGTTTCTTCAGAAGTCTGTTTCTGTGAGAAGGGCGTTGGAACTGGACCCGTAATTTTGGACACCCGAACTGTTTCTTCGCAGATCACCACTACCAGACCCGCGACTGGGCGTTCCAGTTCGCGCAGGCTTACGCAGCAGGCCCCTCCTGCTCGCATTGAGCGTCACTATTTTCACTCCGTGGATTCCGGATCTCCTATCGTTGAGTCAGAGGATATTCACGCAGTTTTTGACAGTAGTGAGAGTGAAGATGAATCGGAGTACCCACTTGGGTATTACGATGAATCTGACGACGATTGTGAGAAGTTTGATGGCCACTTGGCCTCTCCGCAATTTTGCCCTTCACAGTTGGCACAGGCTCCTGCCTTGGGCACAGGTTCCCAAGGGGAGTCTCATGGCGGTGTTTTGGACGTTGCAGCAGCTGATTTTTTCCCGCAAACATTTATTTCGACTGGAAATGCTTCGCTCTCTTCAGAGCACGTTGATCCGGTTAACGATGACAACGACGAGTTCTACCCCTATTCTTCCGACGATCACGAGGAGCACGACTCTGGTGGTGCTTACGAGGACGAGGCTGACCACTCCGATTACGGTTCTGGAGACGACTACGACTCTGGGTCTGGTGGTGCTAGCGGCAGCTCATACGGGGGTTATTCTTCTGGTTCATCTTAATTTCTAAACGGACAGGCAGAGCTTTTACTTCGTGTTTCGACCACTAGCTGAGTTGGGAATCTTCTTTTGTCCGATGAACTTGGTACATTTCTTTTGACCACTAGCGGGCAGCGTTCTACATCACAAGCCTCATTGTTATCCTTAAGACGTGACGATCGCAGGATCATGGCTTTGTTTTCTTTGCTAAACCGACAGGCAACTGGTGTTTCCTTGGTTCATCTCTTTCCCATGAGCAGACAGGCGGCACAAGTACTAGCTGCTGACCACTAGCCGGCAGGAATTTGAATTGGGAATGTAACCCGTGTGGACTGAGCTCGCTAGCGGTGTATGTCCTCGGCATCCTCTGTTAATTTCTTCACACTTGTGATCTTCTAGCTACAACACTTTAACATTCTCATTAGATGTAAACTCTAGTAGCTAGGGTGGTGACTTTCACAAGCTGTAGAGCCACCTCAGATGAGGTGGTGTGCTGGAATTGGCACTTTGACATGTTCGTACTGTCACGTGTCGTTTCCGGTATGTCATCTTCGGTGACTCTTCTTGTGTCAGTCAGGGTATTTATTCCAGTATGTTATCTGTTATTGAGTTCGTTCTATCTCGCCGGGAGCGTTCTCCCCGTGGCTGCTGTGCTGTTTCCAACATAAACCAAGGTGTCATCACTGCGTTTCGCGGACACGATGGAAAGAATTTTCGATCGGACGCTTCGTTTCGGATTTTTGATCGTGAGACCCGAAATTTCGTGGTTGAGACCTCCGTTGAGTTTCGCTATGAAAATCTCGACCACGGTCGAGTTTTGTGGTTGAGTTCGATTTTTCATAGCGAAACTTGGTTAGCGAAGGAATATTTTGTACACGTCTGCGACAGCGTGTGAGCCGACGTGTCTGGTAACGTGAGACACTTTTTTACCTCGGTCGAGTTTCGCTATGAAAATCTCGACCACGGGGGGGGGCTTGGTCGAGATTTCGTGGTTGAGTTTCGCTATGAAATGAAAAGTTCGTCAGCCATCGTCATCCACATGCAGCAGATGTAGAATTGAAAAATTAATTTGGGGAATTCACAGATCGACTCGACTGACGCGCTCGTGTAACCGAGATGTCGAAAATTCGTACTGAACTCCCAGTACTGAACTCCCAGTACTGAACTCCCAGTACTGAACTCCCAGTTTAAAAAACTATCATAGGAAATTACAAGTTTGAATTTTGCACGTCTGCTGTAAGATATTTTTCAGCGCCGCCATGAGTGAATCTTTAAAAGACCTTATTGCGAAGTTGCAATCCCGTCTCGAGGGAGACCTTTCCCAAGATGAAAGCGCGTTGCTTTCTCAACTCAACTTCATCCCCACCCAAACCCAAACCCAAACTCCTTGCCCTAGCGACAACACTAGCAAGTCTCCGCAAAGGTCAATTTCCCAAATCAAGTGAAGGACGCTTGGAAACACGTTCACGAAGAGGTTATCGAGAAGCACCCTTGCGTTGGAACTATGCAGCAATGCAAGAATAAGTGGAGCTCTTTGAAGAAGCGTTACAAGGAGATTCGCGACGACCAACAAGGCAAAAAGAAGCACACCACTGGGACCACCAGGTAATAAACATATTTGCCCATACACTTCCTGTATTTGCATCATATCATATTCACTCTTGTGTATGCGGTGTTCCACAGGGCCCACTTGGACCCCTCCACCTACAAGATCTTCACAGCACTTCACGCGATATTGGGAGCTGACCAAGCCTCTGCCCCATCTTACATTATTGATGGGGCAGAGGCTGTGCACACCGCGCCTGAGGCTTCCGACCCCTCCAGTGTGAGGACTCCTGCTTATGGTGGCAAGGCGCCAGGGAGCGCCCAAGCGGTCCAGACACCTGCTCCTAGAGCAAAGCGTCCCACCCCTAAGGTACACTCTTCCGCATATTGCATGTTCTTTGTCATGTTCTCCGATCGGTTCACTATAGGCATTCTTCCATTGTGCACTAGTGCTCCTCTCCGATCGGTGCACTATTACCCTTGCAAGTGTCTCACGCATCACACACCCTACAGGTGAACATCGAGTCCTCCCCTGATGGGGAGGACGAGTGTGTAATGTTCTCGGACGAGGACGAGGAGGAAGAAAACGAGGCGTTCGATGCGCGGCATGCGAACCTCAAGCGGGGTCGTTCCGTGGAGGAGCGTTCCGCCACACGTGCTCACGCGAACCAAGCCCGCAATGTTGTGAAGACGAGGGAGGCCCTTCGTCCTTTCATGAAACACATGGAGCGGGTTGAACGAAAGCGGGAGGAAGCTCAGGCAGCACAGGCCGCATTGCAGCAACAACGGCACGAGGAGTTCCTGCGGTTCCAAGCCCAAGCACAAATTGAGTCCTCCTACTACATTTGCACCGCCATGGGGCATACTGTAAGATGCCCATGCCACTCCACATGCTCGAGCGGATCAAGGTCGAGGCCGCGGCTGCCGCGGCCGCAACGGTTCCTGCCGCCGCTGTGCCAGCCAGGGAGGCACTCCGCAAGGCCTCTCCTGCTCCTCCTCCTGCGGGTGCTGCCGCAGCTGCTGACCCTCCAGCTGCTCCTGCGGTTTCCCCTGTGCCTTACAATGGCTACGATCAAGGTGTGTGCCCCCAAGCCCTAACCCTCCCCCCTATATAGTGTGCACACCAGTCACACTACAAGAGTGGTTTCTGCCCCAGAAACCTCACTTTTGTGCACACCGCCTCACACCACCCACCTCCTAGATCTATCGGTGTATCGACCGAAAATCGGTCACTATCATCATCGATCGATCAGCTCACGCGCATAATCGGTATCGATCGATTACGCTACATAGAAAAATCTAGCAATTAGTATTCATCGATATTTCGGGTCGTATCATCCCTATCGATCGGTTAGATGAATTCAAAATATCGGTATCGTTCGATGAATTATGACCAGGTATCGGTTTCCCATCGATAATTTCGGTGGGACCCCCCTGCGGCACAACGGGCACGGCTCACAATCAATTCCAACGGATTTGATCTGTTGAACGGAAATGAGGAAGACGAGTTTGCCGAGGTAGTGGTGCCTTGCGCCGATGGTGATGAGCTAGCCCGCTATTTGGCCATGCCTGATGCGCCGCGTTCCTCTGTCCTATTGGAGTCTGTGGTGGATCGGGCGTAAGGCGACACTGCCACACTTGTTCAAAATGAGTAGGCAGTTCCATGCACCACCAGGTAGCTCTGCAGGCGTGGAGTGTTTGTTTAGTGGTGTAGGGCGCATGCATGGTGCCTTGCAGAAAAGCACCAATGAATGCACGCTTGAGCATATCATGATGGCGAGTGTAAACACCCACGAGTAGATGATATTAGCCTTGCAGTAGAGCACCAGTATGCACACTTGAGCAATGAGCATATCATGATGGCCAGTGTAAACACCCAGTAGATAGTATTAATATTTGATATGATGGCCAATTAATAGGCAGTAGTGAATGCATGCATTGAGCATCTGCATACCCTATTATCGGTTAGACTTGATTATCATGGATTATCGGTACAATATGTGTAATTATCGGTATCGGTCGAAGTATGAATGGTACACTATTTGTATCTAATCGATAGTTAGAAATGTTTATTCTCAAGTATTATGATCAATCGATGCAACCTCTGAAACTATCACGATCGATCGATGCATGGCTGACCTCTATCATAGTCATACGATATAAAATTGCATGGTATCCCTATCGATCGATTCCAAAAATTCGGACTATCAGTTGCTATCGATTTTTCAAAAATCAAGCGATACCGAGCCCTGGTCTTCGGAGCTGGCGGTCCGGCTCGGAGCAGCGTGAGGGTGAAGTAGTTGCCGGCCTCCGGGGCCGGCGGTAAATCATTCGTAGAAGAAATTGTTGAATCCTCGATCACAGCCGCATGGTCACCAAAGCTCGGCTCCTCGTCATCGGACGAGTACGGTGGTGGCGGGCAAGGCGGTGACGGCGGAACGTAATCAGGGTCGGGGTCATATAGCCATGGCGGCCGTGGGACATTGCGGAGAGTGTGGAATCCCTGCCGCAGCTCCCGATACCGCGCCTGTCGATGTGGCGGAATAGCAGCCGTGCTCGCACCACCCACCGCGTCGCCAAAATCTTCACGAACCATATCAGTTGGCGAAGTTCCCGTAGTTGGGACTGCCGAGGCAGTCCACGTAGCACCACCGACCGGTGAAGCCGTGCATGCGCGCGCACCGGCACCACCGACATCGGCAACGGTGTGCGGCGCGGCGGTGGCACAAATCACAAACAGCGCACACACCAAGGACGAAGTGAGAAGAGACCTCCCGAAGCCCGGAATGGCGTTCCCACAGCCGTACCGTGGCCGCGGCGGTGCCACCGAGGCATCCTCGTCGCCATCGTCGCTCGTGGCGTAGGTCGCGGGCTTGTGGTCCATCACGCGCTCCGGTGCCTCAACCGCGGAGAGCAAGTTCATGCTCGCGGCCGGCTCGTCGGGCGCCCCCAACGCAATCCCCGTGCTCTCAATGAAATCGGCAAACGTGCGGGTGACGGGAGGGCAGAAGGGGTTCGGCGGACCGGTCCATTCCTCCTCGGATTCAACCGACGCGGGCGGGGAGTGCGCGGTCGGCTCCGACACCACCGGCAAGTCGGCAGTGAAGGTGTTGATGTTGAATGTTGAAGCCCCAGCCGTGCGTGCCATCTCAGAGAACTCGGTGACGGCGGACACGAGGACCTCACCGTCCTCCTCGCAGAACGAGCACGCGGAAAGATCGGTGAAGACCTCCGGCTTCCCGCCCGCAAGCATACAAAGGGCGTCGAATTCCACGGGGTCGCCGTGGCCGTGGCCGATGGCGTGTTGGAACTTCGCGGCCAGCACGGAGTTCTCGGCCTCCTCGGCGAAGGCGTAGGCCGAGAGTCCGGTCCTGCCCCCGTTCGGGCAGTCCCGATGCCAATGCCGCGCTTTCCCCTTAGCGCACACTTGATTTTGGCAGTACGGGATGGTCGCACCGGTGTCTCGGTGGAAGGCCACCTTCCTCGAGATGGACTGAGACCAATTCCCCCCTTTGGGGAGGGGCGAGGCCGCGAAGCGGGTCTTGACGCGGCGGTCCGGCTTGTCCGCGCGAGGGGTAAATCCCCGTGGGGACGGCTCGGACTCGGCGGTGTCGAGGAATGCGGCCAATTGACGCTTCAAGTCGAGGACCATCGTCCTCAAGTCCGCGAGCTCGCCGGGTCCACCGGAGTCATCGGCGGCCCCCTCCATGAAATGCGTGCCGTGAGAGTAGCGGTGTGCGGACGCCGTGGCGGTGCCCGCCCGCACGTGCTCGGAGTAGCATTCACGCACCCATTGTTGAATCGTGAGGAGGTCGTGAGCGGCTCGTTGATCGTGGAGAAGCAACCGTGACACCACCGGCTGGTAGAAGACGGTGTCGAGGGACTTGATGAACAGCGCCTTCACGTCCTCATCTTGGAGTGTTGCCCGCGTCCTCGCAGCCTTCAGAGCGGCGTTGAAGTCGCCGATTTTGTCATGCGGGTCCACGCCCGCAGAGATGCGGATGCTCAACATGTCCGCCTGACCCTGAAAGGGGTCACCCGCCGGGATCATGCGGCGGGCAAACTCAAGCAGTACCCGCTTACCGTCGCTCGGGAAGGTGGAGTGTGAGGAGTCCATCCAGTCAGCTGCGGGTGACGTGGGGTCAACCATGAGCTCAAGCGCGGAGAACAACAAGCCGTTGGCCTCCACGCGGACGGGAAGGGTAGCATCGTCCAGCAGGAAAAGGGGTGCAAAACCAATGTCCTCCGTGACAAATGCCGTCTCCAGCGCAGAAACCATCCTGGCGAAGAGTGCGGACGCGTGGCACTCAGTCCCCGAAAATCGCCCGTTCTTGTCCTCGAATAACTTTTGACGAACGGACTTGGAGACCTTCATGTCGAAGTGTTCCCGTTGAAGTGTACGCACCGAGGCTAGGAACGCAGCACCTGCTGAATTGGCAGCCGGCTGAGCTGCCGGCGGTGTGGCTGGAGTGTTGGCGTGTCTCGCAGCTGCTGAATCAAAAATCGTGGATAGTGCGCGTCGGCGATTCGCCATGCTAGCGGTGGCTCGAGTAGAAGCAACCATAGTGAGAAGGACTGAAGGGGCGGAGTGAGGCAATGAAACGTGAGATGTGCGGCAGTTCCGGGCGGCCAAGAAACGCGCGGGTCGCCGATACGGCAGCCGTGAGAGATCAAATAATCCCGGGAAGTCGTGTGGTAGCGGCGGCCAATACGCAACGGTGTGGGATCCAACCAGAAAACGTAAATCAGTCCAACGTTAAGCCCCGTAAGGAAATTGTTCTCCAACCGGTGCGGCGTGCCGTAAATCAACCCATAAAATTTAGGCCATACCCGTGACTGCCGGCACTCTCACGCGCGGAGCGCCACACTCCATCCCAGGCGTCCGAGCTTAGCCACTCATGGTGGCAATCTCGCAGTGGCTAAACAAAGCGCAAGTGGGGCCAAACCTGGCAGATATATAGTTCGGCGGTAATATATATCTAACTGGTGAGATAAACCCTGAGTTAAGGGTTACGGGATCAGAACGGTAAAAAAGTGTGTTAGATAAAAGAGAGGCATACATAAATACCTAACGGGTGTTTCCCGTCTACTGGTGACGGTCACCCAGCCTACCATAGGAAGTGACATGTGACAGTTTTGAGTGTCACAGTGTCAAATCCAGCAAGTGCTTTGCTTTTTGCTTCCCAACATGCCATGCCATAACGCGTGGGTGGCGTCGTGGTACATACACGCGACTGTTGTGGCACTGTCATCGTTAGCGTCTGGCGATCGTGAGATGGAACATTCGATTGTATCGCCCGTTGGGATTCGAGCTTTGCTGCTGCTGATTAAGGCGGTAAGGTAAGGTAAGTAAGGTAATTTGGTTTGGGTGAAGATTATAAAGGTCAGAGGTAGTAAGGTAAGGTAATTTGGCCAGGTTCCAAATCATAAGGAGCAGAGGTCTAGGCGGATCGATCTCAAAAGGAGATCTCCACTAGGCCATCTGACCGTAGGATCATGTGCGCGACAATACTTCGCTTTTTGCATCCCAACATGCCATGCCATAACGCGAGGGTGGCGTCGCGATAAATGTACGCGACTGCTGTGGCATTGTCATCGTTAGCGTATGGCGATCGTGAGATCGGACGTTCGTCTGTGTCGCCCGTTGGGATTCGCGCTTTGCTGCTGCTGCTGCCGATTAAGTAAGTAAGTAATTTGGTCCGGTTCCAAATCATAAGGAGCAGAGGTTACTCTCGCAAGCCAGAGGTTACGAGCTTCGGCCGCTGATCGCGCGATTCTCGACAGAAAGCAATGGAAAGCAGCTCGTAAGTCAGAGCCTCCGGACTACCACAGAAAATTAAAAAATCGATAAACCGGGAGAAAATCGCCGCGTCCGGAGGCTCTGACTTGTGAGAGTAACCTAGGACACTGGTCAGATGAAAAATCGCACGGTCTTTCCGATTTCTGATGTGGAGGAATATTTCCTACGATTGGGAATCATGTCGGGGAGGGCTTATGGAAAAAGTTCATTCTATAAACTGCAAAACTGGTGACAACCGTGAGTCGGCCGACGCACCGTGACGTGACGTGACGCCAAACCATAGAATCGCACACGACAGAGGCACTAGCAGAGCTAGGGCAGTCGAGTGAGTCGTCATCGTCAGTCGAGTAGTTTAGAGCTCTAGTATTTAAGTATAAGTATTAGATTCGTGTTTCTGTTTCTCACGTCATCGTCAGTTCAGCTTTCTTCGGAAGCTCGATGATAGTAATCTCAATGCCTTCCGCTCGGCTGTCAACCATCCGCACACCATCCGCATGTTTTGATATTGCACGTGTAGTCTTTCGGACACACTTTTAAACTTTCCCGTGCAGCAACCTTGGGGCCAACCCTCGCAGACGTTGAAAAGCCCTTTGTTCTGTCGCTGCGTCGATACGAGGCCACCCGCACGTTAGCAAGCAATTAACTCGACGCGTTTATAGTGGCTACAAAACATCTGCCTCGTTAGAGGTCTTTCCTGTAAGCGACGCCTAATTAGAGTTAGGAATCTGCAACATGCAGACGGATAGTGAAACATATATAAGCCCTGATCGGGCGTTTGAGATCTTGGGTTTAAGCGCGGGAGCTAGCGCGTCCGAAGTACGCCAGGCGTATCTGTGTTTGTGTCGGAAATACCATCCGGATAAAACCCGCGGGTCTGGGACTTCTAATTCGTCGCGTTTCCGCGAAGTCCACGCGGCGTACGTCGCATTGGCCGGGCAAAATCTTCGCTCTGATGTCGTCCTGCAGACCCAGCCCGCCCTTAAGATGGCGTGCTCTGACATCGTGGATGCTATCGTGGTTGGCAAAGCCGATCTCATATGTTGTGGCGGCGCATCGGATGCCATGCTACTGAACGTCAATCACTCAGTTCTGAATGCCGTGGACCCGGTGAGAAGCTTCCGCTCGGTCTTACCTCAAACATCCTCCCTGCTTTCCCGAGGCGCATGGCGTTCAAGGCTGCTCTTGCGGCCCTCAGGCGCTGCGTCACGTCTCGAGAGGACGACAGAGCCGATCCTTCGGAGGCGCCCGGAAAGTCTCTCACCCAATCCCTGGGGCCGACAGAAGGGCGCTACTGTGCACTTCGCAGCCGCTGTTAACTCGTGGGTCACTGTAGTTGTCATAATGAGGGTCTGTGCATCGTTGTCATAATCCGAGTAGACGCCTCCACAACGCAGTTCGACCGTTTTAGGAACGGACTACGCCGATCCCTGCTTTAACGACCCGAACTGACCCCCCGGGGGGTCTCTACCGCCTTTGTACACCTTATCTCTGCTTGAACGACCCGAACTGACCCCCCGGGGGGTCTCTACCGCCTCTGTACACCTTATCCTTGCTGTTTTAACACCTAGCACGACGAGGCACGGAGGTCCACGTGGAGGTCCACGTGGAAGTAAGGGCACTTCGCGCAGCATTCGCTCTCGCCGCCTCGCCTCTCCGAGACTTACGTTTGCTGGGGATCGTGTAGGCTCGGGACTCTTGTGTTGGAGAATGTATGGGTCTGGCTGAGAGCCATGCGCTGGAGGGCCACGACGGCCTAACCGCAGCGTCTTTCACGCCCTGCGGCGACTGGCTAGTGACGGCAAGGCTGGACGGCAGGATGTCGCTCTGGCACGCGTTGTCCCTGCGGCTCTCTCGTTCGGTGAGCTTCGGCTCGGGAAGGCAAGCGGACGGCGAAGCTCTTCAGGGATCGCTGCACGAAGGCCGCCCCGTCGTTCCGGGGCAGTCCGAGTCGAGCCTGGAGGGACTCATCGAGGGCTTCGACTGCGGGCAGCGAGTCGTGTCGCTCGCATTGATGTATGGAGACAAGGAGACTGAAGAGCTGTATGCCTTCGTGGCCCTCGCGGACAGTATCACCGCGTCCCTATGGCATCTCGGGCTTGAGGAGATGGTAATGGAGCTGCGCCCCGCTGAGGGAGTGACCGAGGCGGTCGGCGCTGCAAGGGTGTTACCAAAGGCAGGGCAGAACCCTACGGGGCTCTTCTGCCTGTTTGTAGGCAGCGTGCAGGGTGTGCTTGCGGCGGATGTGAAGGAACTGGTCGGGTGGAGTCCGGCGGAAGGCTCCCCTCCGGTCGTGGCAAAGCAGGAGCTGCTGGAGGTTGTCGGCGGAGTGTACTCCATTGCGGTAGAGGAGCGAGAAGGTGGGGAGGTGTTGATGGCAGCAGGCGGGCCTGGCGGAAAGATGTTGCTATGGCGGCGGAGTGCGGAAGTTGTGGAACCTTCGACCTGGGAGCTCCTGCACTCCTTCAGCCCCGGTTGGTGCATCAACCACATCATGCTTGGGTGCAGCGCGCGACGACTGGCCTGCGGTGGCTGCGACGGGGTGACGGGTTTGGTTGAGGTGTGGAATACAGAGACCGGAGAGAGAGAGGTAGCGTATAGCCCACGCCTACAGCGCGTCTGCAGCTTACAAACTTCTACTGTGAATGCAGTGGCGTTTCTGCCAGGTGACCAGTTCATTGTGAGTGGAGGATATGACTCAGCACTGAGTGTATGGCTATTGCCTGCCCTACAGAAGATGCCGGCACTTGCCTTATGAAAGGCCCTAAGTTGAATGCGAAACCTTGGACTAGAGCACGATCATATAAATCTTGCTGGGTGTTTATTAAGCAAAAATTCCAACTGAATCTAACAGCCCAATTCCACCCCCACCCTGCTTGGTGGGTATGTTGAAATTGTGCTTTACTGCAAAGTTGGGTTCTCGACTTGGTAACCGTTAACTGAGTTGTGAAGCCATCTCGGCTAAGTAATTCTTGCAATGTTGCACATGTTTTCCCTTCTTCATATGAGGGATGTGTCACTGAACTTTGGGATGAATCTCTTGGGATGTCAATGAACAAGTGCAAACCCTATAGGAGCTTTAAACACTCCGCGGCATAGGTGTTTTGCAATCAGGCTTATGTTGGTGCTAGTAGCAAAAGCTGCCTTTACTCACTAGTTTTGGTACTCTTGCACAGTATTCGAGCATAGTTTTGTGTAGTATACGTGTGTCTATGATTATGGAGTGCATCGTTCGTATAAGATAACCACTTGAGCTCCAGCGCAGCATAATTTGGGGCTTGTTAGATGATATGTTTCCGTCACAATATAATTTACTCGAGGGTATAATAAGTGCATTAAGCGGTGAATTACCGACGGATATACAGGTCGGAACGGCCGGTTTCAGTAGTTTGATAGTGGAAAATGTGGAATCTTGGGTAGAATCAGCACGCACAAAGCGGTGTATTTCATTCACAAACTAATAAACTGTTCACTCTTGGTGAAACGCCACGAAGTTACGCGCCAAATCATCACTCGACGGTTGCGATTTGGCGATGGCATTTGATAAAACGTTCATGAGCTATGATCTGTTATCCCTCACATTCTAGAAAACAATATCCCCAAAATGTGGCTATCCCTTTATCCTGAAGTTACTGTTACAACACCCACATCCATCTCACAGTCGGCACAGTCCAAACACGATCAAACTAGTGTCACGTGATCGCTGCACTGTGTTTGTATCGGTGATTTGGCGATGGTATTTGGCGATAATTTGGCAAAACGTTCATGAACTACGATCAGTTATTATCGTTCGCACATCCTAAAATTACTGCTAAAACACCCGCATCCATCTCACAGTTACATTCCAGAGCTCCAAACACGACGATCACACTAGTGTCACGTGATCGATGCACGGTATCTTTGATGACGTCTTTGAACTTATGGTACTGCGTATGCGCTGTGGGGTCTCAGGCCCTCAACACCTAAATTACGAATTGGTATACTGTTGGTATTGCGCGCTGTTTCCCTTTACTGGCGTTGACGTTTTCGGCGCGATAACTCGAGTTCTATGCATCCACTTGGTAACGTGGATTTTTTGTTGTGAGGGTGCGCTTGCTGCTTTTAGGTAAATTCGATGCACACGACACGTTTTCATGTCCCGAAGGAATTGTGTTTTATATATACGCGATTCGGAACATATGGCGAGTCCATTTCGTCGCGAAGTCGCATTTATGATGTGTGCAGTGCTTTTCAGACTCGTCTTGTCTTGCAGCAAACAATACAATATATTGCAACAAAAAGGAGAGGGTTCCCATCCATTTGCTACGGTTTTTTGCTCGCCGGACATTATGGAGCTAAGCGGTCCCAATGACACTTCGTAAGCAATCACGACGGTTTGTGCCCGACTCCATACATGCGTGCACACGTCAGATTTGTGCCTTAGGTACGGAACCGAGGCCACCCCTACACTTTCTAGCAAGTCCGTCACTCCAACTACTGAGTTTGGTGGACATTCAAGGGTTGTGGGGCCTTGCCCAAGTCTTGCAACGTTGTATATATATCAATCTACTTCATATAGATGAAATATTTTACGAAAGTGTAAGTTGTGGAAGTTTCTGCGCTCGTACTGATGCTATACTGCTGAACACGAATTCGCCACGTAGGTTTTAAATCAGGGCTTCGTTCTCAGTGTTTCCTCAAGGGTTGACTTTCTGTGAGCTTACGTGAGGCTAGACAGCCAGTCCTTACACCAAAGTAGTCAGCAGACACTGCAGATTATTCCAACACCCCTTCTAAAGGGTCGTTGACTGTCTTGTCAGTCTTTGTGACGATGCCCGTTTTCTAGAAGAGGTTTTCAGGGCAGTGTCCATTCTCCAACGTCAGTCTTAGGGGTGGTGCCCATTCTCCGGCTCCGATATCGGGAGTGGTATGTGGTGCCTGTTCTCCAAAGCTCCAGTTCTCCGTCTGGGCGAGACCCATCAAAATGGCCGAGCGTTTATCGGTAGGGTGGGCGCGGGGACTCCGGGAGAAGCTCGGGCTTGACCGAAAACTGTTCGGTGTGCTGCTAGGGAGGGAGGAATCTGGTTCAAGGCAATCCGAGCCCGTCAGCACCCTGTATATCCTGGGGGATGCATGCACCTCGGACTTCCTGGTATCCGGCTGACGCGGTGCGGGGTACGTCACATCTGAAACCCCATCTGCGGGTGTTCCGCTGGCGCAACATGGCACCAGAACGCGCGAAGTTGCTCACGCGCGAGAACTCGCCTACGGGGGGTGTATGACTCTTATGATAGGGCTTCTTTACACTTAAAATACGAAGTCGCCGCTGGATTTAGAAATCAATGTGTAGGTTTCCAGGTTTTACTATAGGCGTCTATAATCGAAATTAAGAACTTCGTCTTGGAGCTAGGATAGAAGGCAGATCCCGATATTAGAAGCTGAGCGTTGGATCGCATTGGCCAGTTTCACTGCCTCAGAATATTTTGCCGATTCAAGATGTGGCATTCCATTGCGAGCCACGCCAACTCTTTCAGGACAGCTCCAGCGGGCAGCACGGTGACGGAACAATTCTTTAAGTCCGAAATCTTACTATCATGGAACGTAGACGTGAACGACCCCCAAAATATTGTACTCATATAGCAATATAAGCAGATCGCCTTCGCTCTGTTAGCACAACAAGCCAAACCCCAAACGGGCTCGCCGAGACTTAGGGGATATGCTGGAGTCGGATAGTGACAGTGATGATGAAATGTTGGACAACAGCCGGGATGTAGCCGTAGTGAAAGCTATGGACGATGAGGACTAACGCATCGTGCACACTGCCATATATATGTTATTTTATGAAATGTACATAGAAATTTAGCCTAAAATATATATGTTTTTCGAAAACCCCGATTTCCTAAAAAAAAATCAAACCCAAAATTCATGCTTAAAACTCAATATGTTCTCGACCTATAAAATGGACCCGCTTGTTTTCACTCGTGGAATTGACCATTTTGGCATGGGAAATCGTGAAAAGGGGGGCATATTATTTCTTCAGGGTAATGACATTTTCGCCGAATAGGGTCCATTTTACAGGTCGATAATATTGAGTTTTAAGTTTGAATTTTGGGTAATAAAGCACTTTTTAGACAATCAAGGTTTTCGAAAAACACATATTTTTCAGGCTAAATTTCTATGTACATGCAATATTTACATGCAATATTTACATGCAATATTAAAACAATATTTACATGGTAGTGTGCGCGAGGCTTTAGTCCTCATCCATAGCTTGCACTACAACTACAGCCCGGCTGTTGTCAAACATTTCATCATCACAGTCACCATCTGACTCCAACATATCCCCTAAGTCTCGGCGAGCCCGTTTGGCTTGTTGTGCTAGCAGAGCGACGGCGATCTGATTATATTGCTCTTGGGGTATACTAGTTTTGGGGTCGTTCGAATCTACGTTCCACGATAGCACGATTTCGGACTTAACGGAGCTCTCCGGAAATTGGCGTGACTCGCAATCACTACTTTGCATAGGTGCGTCTCTTTTGCATCGGTGTATTTGCTAGGGCTGTAATATCTATACTTCAACTCGTTACGCGCCGGAATGCGGCCCTCGACTTTTACCAGGTACAAAGGATCTGATCATTCGCCACGCTTCAGCGACACATGGAAAGCGTACTTGTCGTTATCACGCTCCACCGCAAGAGCCAAGGCAAAACTGCCCGTCGTCATCTGCTCGTGGTTGACCTCCCACTGTGCGTTCTGCACGTACTGCTCCTCTCGTTTTTGGGCGGCGCCTTGTGCCTTGCGTTTGCCGTTATACACGCTTCTATCGCTAAAGCCGGAGCCTCTAGAGGTCGTTCGCTCGACCTGGCGCTTTTCGGGATGTTTGAAGGGCACCACAGGCGGTTGGGGTGAATGAACTTTGCCCCGGGGGGGCCGAGGGGGAGGGCAAGATATAACATGCGGGATGCTAGGGGGGTGATAAGGCCGCTATGCAAGCGATATATGGCACCGCTATTATTGAACGATAACAGCACGCGCAGAGTATTGTGGGTATGAGTGCAGACTCTTCTCCAGAAGTGCTGCTAGAGCTCAATGCTCCCTCATATACGCCAATGCCCCCGCACTTCTCAAGTGCTACCACAATTGGGTTGTGAACCCGAGGGCATTGGGTGAACAACGGTATCGGCTGATCGAATAAGCCATGTGATACCCGCATGGTGTTCAATTCATGCTTGAAGCGAAGACGAGTCCCTTCAGAACAGTTTGTTCTTCAAGAACTGTCTTGCTTCATCATCGAGATGCTGTGATCAGCCTCTCGATGACAGATGTCACTCATGGTGAGTGGATGACAGATGGTATGACTGTACATGTCACAGTCGACCGTACTGACGACTGTATGTCAATATAACATATGACATGACACGACATGACATGACATGACATGGTATGACATGTATGACACGTATGACATGTATGACACGTATGTCATCGGTCATAACCCTGACAGATCTCCCCTCTTAAAAGAGTTGTGACCTCACAATATAGGGTGCATACCTTTGTATATGTCTTTGATGTCTTTGTTGTTGTGCTGGTACCAGTCTTCTTACACCGATGAGGCGTCCCTCAAGGTGTTTTAGGATATCGGGGGGAACTGAGTCCACTTTAAACCCTCACCTTAGGCATTTAGCCCTACAGTTCTTAGGATGTAGCCCCCATGAATTGCGTATCGTATTTCAGAGTGACGTTTCAAGGTATCTTCCGAGGTTTACGTTACGGATAGATATTTGCGCTTGCCGTCGACGCCTTTGCGAACGATGATCGACGATTTAACGAACGATTCTCGGCCTTATATAGTGCACCCACCCCTTCCTCCCCTCCTGAAGCTACTATGGAGGTTCACAGGCGGCATGGGGAGCCTTCCTTTGAAGGCTTGTATTTAATGCATGCGGAGAGGCCCTGCTTAACGAGATATTGGATTTATAATCCTACACCCGATCTGCTCAACTCCTTTTTCGGTCCGGTACGCGCGCTTTGACGAACATTTCATAGAGTGGATTCGACAACGTACTAATGTGAAATTCGTTTTAGTTATGCGTGTCAAGCATAACTCAGGATCGCAACTCCGTCCACCTCAGTATCCGGTAGCTGCGGATTACTGGCCATAAGATCCGAATGACAAACCACGGTCTGGCAAAGGTAGCATAGCAGTTTTTATTTATCCACAGATATGGTACCCGCATGTATGCGTATCTGTGCAAGGGTATGATTTTGTACAAGGCTCACTACACCTTAGCAAGGAAGGATCAATTTCCTGCTTCTATGCAACATAATGACAAAACATTAAGAGCAAGGTATATAGATGATCGACATGTATTAGTATATATATTATAAGAAGTAAGGGCAATAGGCTTAATATAATGTTGGCCTTCATAGGCAGCTATCATGTCTGCTGCATTGGTCAGCTCGGTGGCTTTGACCCAGGTGTCATGCTCAGGGCCGTAGCCTGCATATCGCACTAAATAGTACTTGACACCTCTAGTGATCTTATCTGAGAGTATGTGTGATATCTCAAACAGTGGTTGCCCTTCTTCGGTGATCATCTGTGGCAGAGGCAAAGGTGCTTGAATTGAGTCATTGTACAGCTCTATTCTGAATACAGGCTGAACCGGATGGATACGAATATCGAGATCCCCGAAATCTAACTCATAAGCACGTCCATGGCTGAGCACTTTAGATATGGTAAACGGCCCACTATATGGCTGCTTAAAGTGTCTGCCTGCCTCTGTCAAACCAGTCCATTGAATAAACTCAGTCCGTAGAAGAACTTTCTGCCCTACTGCAAACTGCCGGGGCATGTGAGTCTTATTGAATCTGGCTTGGCTGATCTCTGCTGCTCGGGAAATGTTATCTACCGCGTTGGCATGTACAGCCGAGTACTGGTCAAAATGATCTCGAATAGCATTCTGTATTGGAACAGGAGCTTCTGGCGGAATAGTGATTGCCAGATCATGAGGCGAAAGTGGCTGCGCCATCGAGTCGAGATAAAATGGTGTGTAACCAGTAGTAGCAGAAACCGTGTTGTTAATTGCAAACTCCACCAGAGGCAACTTGTCCTCCCACGAATTGGCTGAAGTATCGTTGCAACAACACCTGAGGAGAAAAATACTATCTAATCAGTTTATAAACCAGAGGATGGTGAATCATGCATCACAGACACAAACAAAATGAAAAATACCTGAGAATGTCCTCAATGAAGGCATGGCTCCTTTCATTGCTTGCATTCGACTGTGGATGGTGTGAAGACGTCATAGACAATCTCGTACCAGTAGATTTCCACAGTGTTTGCCAGAATGTAGAAGTAAATCCGGGGTCTCGATCTGAGATGATGTTCCTCGGAAGACCATGGAGCTTGAAGATATGCTGCATATATATTGAAGCAGTACGCTGAGCAGTCCAGGTCATGTTGAAGGGAATGAGATGGCAGCGATGAGAGAATTGGCACATTACCACAAATATACTGTCGTCGTGCCCATTAGTAGTGATAGGCAGGTCAGTAATCCAATCAAGAGATACATCAAGCCATTTTGTCTTAGGCACACAATATCGTATACGTGACTGACCATAAGGTTTGTGTCTCCTCGTTTTCTGGCGTTGACACACGGGGCACTCCCGAATGTACTGAATGGCTGCCTTCGTCATTCCTGGCCAATAATATCGGCTACGCAATAAATGAAGCATGCGATTTTTGCCTACATGACCAGAAATAGTGGCTGAGTGGCACTCATGAAGAAGAATGTGGCGAAGCTGTGTGATCTCACCGTCATCTGTAGGAACTTTGGCAGTAGGTGGAATGTAAAGCTGTCTGCCAAAAATGGTCTTGCGATAGATCAATCCCTGAATGAGCTCGAAATTGCTGACTGACTGTGATGATGTCGATGATGCCAGCTTAGATAATATAGTCTGTGCAAATGCGTCACGATCATACTGAGATATGATAATGTCGCGAAGCTGATGAGCTGATGATGCAGATATAAGAGCAATGAATGTAGAATCTGTAGACAGTATGTCAATGACTGGAACCTCGCTGACGTCTATATGTTGCAGACAATCAGTGAGTTCAAAGAGTGTGGAAATACGGGTGAGTGCATCTGCAACCTTATTTTTCTCGCCAGAAATGTGCTCTATTCGAAAGTTGTACTCGGAGAGCTCATCCAACCACCTCGCCTGTTTGGGGCTTAGTGTGGATTTGGACTGGAAATAAACCAGTGGCTGATGATCTGAGCGAACAATAGTCTATGCGACTACACCAGCCACTCCTACGGTACGTTGCGGCTGCGCCGGCTGCCCAATCGGCAGGGGCACTGTTCCTCGACGCGGTCAGACGTCTGGCGAAGGAATCCTTCGACGAGCGTGCCGCCAAGCTCGTCGTCAAGAAGGTGTACGACAACAAACATGGACGTTTTGATGGTACGGAATCGAACGTCAGCTCCGTTTTCGCCCGTCTGGTGCTGGCGTTACGGGACATTTTCGTCACTGAGGAGTCCGCGTTTTCTTCTCTGTTCGACCTGGAGGATGCCACGCTGCCCGTTCGCGCCGAGGCGAACAAGCTGCTATTTTCGACACTGGAATTCATCATCGCTCCGGTGTCGCTCGCGGCGGACTGGATGGAGTCTTCGGCGGAGGCACACCCGTTTGATGGGAAACGGGTGTTGCTGGAGATCGCCAGAATGCTTCTGGATTCCGGCGGACCCTTTCAGGGCACCGCAGACCTTCTGGCCATCAAGATCACCCAGTTCGACCCGTCGCGGACTATCGCCGCCCTAATATCTTTGCACGGTTCTTCTGTGATGACATCATACTCGTGGGGAAAACTAAAGACGAAGTTCAAGACATGCTAGGTATAGTTAATGAATTTATGAGCTTCATCGGTATTCCCATCAATGTTAAGAAATCCAAATACTCTTACAGAAAGCGCATCAAATCCCAGGGCAAAATGGTAACACGATATGACCCATCCGATGATTTACTCATCTCAGGGGGTAATCTGGAGCCCAATACCAATGACTCAAGTCCTTCCATTGATTCGAAATGGATACCCCCCGAGTCACCAGATTTTCTCGATTTCTCCAACAGCAAAGAGGTAAACAGATACCTCGGAGTATGGTTTGCACTAAATGGGGAATGGGACAAACAGGCGGAAATCCTTATCGACAGACTTAAATCTACTCTAATATCCATCCAACTGCAACACATGACTCTACACCAGCTAAGATATGTTATAAATGCGGTTGTAGTTCCGAGGATGGCGTACCCCCTTAAAGTTACCTCAGCAATTGCCAACTCCTCAAAGAATGTCGCAATTGAATTAGACAAAATGATAGCTTCGTTTATAATCAAATACCTGGGCTGCCCAGTTGACACTAATCACCAAATAATCTGGACAGCAGTCTGCCAGGGCGGGTACGGTATTGATAGTGTCTTCGATATTGCAACCGCGTCGTGTATTACTGAAACCATGAACACCCTGTGTTCTGCAGATGAACACGAATATTGGCAACACAACCACACGGACCGTATCACTGACCCCCACCTTATCTCACTATACCGTAGAAACAGCAATCTATGGCTTAAAATAATAATTCAAAACATGAACAACGAAATGAGTAAAAATGCCATCTCGGGCTTCCCCTTATCACACTATGCAACCTACAGTCACACAAAAGACAAACGCTTTAACTGGTTCAGGCGTACAGGTCACATTATGGCAAAACTTGGATACGCTATCGACTCTAAAAATTACCCTGAAAATGAAGCGGGCGAAACCACATTAATCGCCACCCTTCCCAGACAACTCTACATGTCGAGGAATGTTACCTCCGCAATTCAAAAATATAACCTCAAGCACACAGGTTCCTTTCTGACTCCCTGCGGTGGAATGTTAAAAAACTGGCAAGAAAGCAAAGGCTTTTTCAGGCTGAACGGTAATAGACCCCCTGGATGGCTAACCGAAATCGAAAAGGAAATGCTTCAAAACCCTGTAGATTTGGACCCACAGGCCAGATATGATTGTCAAGAAACAATATAGAGACAACATAGTACCCCCGGACACGGGTGAGTTTCATTGGAAAGGAAATGGTGACCGAAATTCCATCTCTCTTATTCACATTACCAATATTGACTTAGAGGCCATGTCAATACAATATACAGAATACAGTAACAATGTCATAAACCCTAATGTCTTTGTCAGAATCGAAGGAACCAGCAGTTTTCAATACGACTTTGAATATAGCATCACCAATGACGGTTGCATCCTAATTCCAGCAGGTTCCATTTTCGAATATAATGACCATATGGACCCGCCCTCTTCTATTCTTGCTAAAGTCAGTGATATTAACTCACACTATGATTACATCTCAGACAGACAGTATGAGACCATTATTGCCAGAATGAAAAACAAAACTGCGGAAGAAGAAAGTGAATACAGCTGCCCTAGCGACTCAGAAGAAGAATCTACCTCCTTCGCCGAGAAGAGCAAACAAATGGAGGATTATGATATGGCGAGCGATGGTTCCCTATTTGCCGGTAAAAAATCAGCATGCAGTGGTGCAGCATATGCCATAAAAAACTTTGACAACGGAATGCCACTTGTTCGGAAGATGAATATCCCCCCCCTCAAGAACTTTCGCCGCACCGGGGCTTCTTAAATATCAAGGAAGATATCCAAAACCCGAGTAGTACATCTGCTGAAATTGCGGGACTGCGATTCTTACTCACAGAACAAAAAGAGAATCTCCTCAAATCCATGACTCCAATGGTACATGCCATTGACTCCATGGCCGCAATATCTGCTGTAACAAAGGATGGCAGATCCATGAGTGCCCGGGACAAATTACGTGAAGCTAATCGCAGAGATGTGCAGGCTGTTCGCCTACTGTTAGAAGAAATTGGCTTCTACAGTGAAGGAGATCACAGTAAAATTATCCTTAAATGGATCAGGGGTCACAATAATGACAAAGTCCATGACAGAGTGGACCGTACTGCCAAAAGAGCCTCATTCAGAGGGGGTTGTTTAGACATCTCCCGCTACGACCCTGCCAAGGAACTGCCATTCTCGTTATTCTTTTTTGAGGTCCCTATTTTAGGTGATATCCGCAGCCACATTAGAAGAATTCAACGTCTCTCACACTATCATAATTGGAGAACTCTACAGTCTCAAGGGAAGTACTTGAGGATGCTCGGCGAGAATAGCATCACCCCCACTAAAGATATTTCCAAAATAACACCTAAAGCTTTCACTGCTTCTAGAAGCAGAGAACTCCTGGGTCTCCAAGCCTCTCCAGCACGTCTATTTAAACTGGGGAAAATCGGGACTGAAAACTGCCCCTACTGCCAACAGAATACAAAATGCACCTTCGAACACATCCAACTTGAATGCTCAGGACATAATAATAGTTTGTATAACCTTAGAACAACCCAAGATGGCGAACTATGGAAAATCATTGCTGAAGAAATCTCAGAAAAGCCGAAACTACTAAACCCCGGGAAAGGTACCACATACATCAAGACACAGCCATCGAAACTTTTTCCACTTGCTGACCTACGACAGGAAATGAATGAGGAATTATACTTACACGCTCTCCCGGAAGCCAGCATGTACCGACCATCAAGTTCAAAAAAGAATACCATTGCTGTGACCGCTAAACCCGAAGTGGACCATGCCACGGGGACAATTAAATATCCCGAACTCCAATATGTCCAAAAGAAAGAGTTCTGGAAACTTTTGGCCTGGCACCGCCTTTCCAGCAAAGCAGTCCCATGCTCACTTGCGGATTACTCGAATAGGGCACACGATATTCATGAAGCACTCAGTGCATGTAAGTTTGAATCGGGAGATCCTAAAAACTGCTACGCAATCAGAAGAAGCCTTTTAGATATTTTGGTGGATGACAGAAACCTTGACAAAAACGGCTGTGAACTTTTCTCCAACCCACTAAATGCCCACCCTAGAATTCACTCGAGAAGATGCATACCCACCACACGAATGAAAAACGCCCTCAGGCCCTTCTGCCATCATGGGAAAATTGGCTTTGATGGTCTCGCTTGGGATGCCTACGTGGACCCGATAACAGGCATCGGCAGAATCGTTTATGGAAATCCCCCTTTTGATGGGAAAGATAAGGGCAAATCTTCGGCGGTTATGACTACCTTGGGAATGGGACATAAAGCGGCCAACACCGTCCCTGGATTTTCAGGAACATGGATTCTCCCGCTGTCTCCCAAAAACCAAAAAAGGTGGTTCGATAAAGGTTTTAAACTTGTTTTCAGATTCCCGCATAACACTATTCCATTTATCCCACATGGCTATTGGACGGGTGATGACCCCTACGTTCTCCCAGGTGGTGGATGCTATAAGGATGACTTTTCGGATGTTGTTATCATAGCTATAGACAGTGCACCCAGTGATACTCAACCAGCCTTTGACTGGAGGCCTACACAGAAAAAGATTGCCAGATGGTTCCTCAACGTCCTTCCTAAGTCCAGAGTCACGAAGAAGAGGCTAGAATACACAGGAGTCAGCCCTGATATTTGGAATGAAGTTCTGAACGAAAGCGACAAAGTACTTCCTTCTTCGCTTTGCCCATGGCCCACTCAAGACCCTCCCTATCATCAGAGTGATGTTGAGCCTTATTATGGTGGTCACCATGACACGACAATCACCAACGCAAATTCCAAGCCCTTCATAAGCACCGTGAAATGGCCCAAAGTTCTTACACTCATGGGATACCTCCCTCCTCTTTTTGGTACTGTCCTCAACACGATAGGTGTTCCCCGTGGCAAGATTAAACCTCTCCTTAAAAAACTTTCAAGAATTTGTAGGCAACACACCAAAAATAGGCGAGACGTGTTTCTGTTAAACACCACCACCACCTTAAACACTGACCCGCATACAGTTGACATCTCGAGCAGTGAAACCATGACAGAAACAGAAGCTGTGCAACAATCAAACGACTTTCTTCAAACCCTCCTGCAATAATTTTCAAAAGTCTTGCAATATAAGATGGTTCCGTGTCCCCTAGGGGAGGGGCCGTCCCCCCTCCCTCCCCCACCACCCCCCTCCCCCACCCCAGCCGACCCCCTTCCTCAACGTCTCCAAACCCTTCTAATTCTTCGACTTCCCTCCCCACCGCTCAGATTCAGCCACCCCTCCACTCACCCGGCCATGGCTGCTTCTCCATCTTCTTGAGTTTTTTGCTTAGCACCTAGCTTTTTCTCTAGATGTCACCCTGCTGAAAAGTGGGCTGAGCCCCTTTGTGGGCGCGCTACAGCAGAGGGAGTAGCCCCTGGTGTTTTCACTAGCCTGCTTTGCAGGGATACCGCACTCTCAGGACTTTGTCCCCTTTGCTAGCGTAAATGTTTTATTATTATTATTATTTAAGTCCATTTTATGACCTTGAAACCCTAATCAGGGTGCTTGAAAGCATGTCGTGAGCACATGGAGACCTCAAAGATCGATCTCCCATTATTTAAAAAGGGTCGGTTATAATGATAAGCTGGTCGAGGCAAACGTTGATGCGATGTAAATTGCTGGATTATGGCCGAAATCGCCATTTAAGTCCATTTTATGATCTTAAAACCCTAATCATGATGGTTGTAAAATGCGGTGTGCATATGAGGACCTCAGATATCGATCTCCCCTTGTAAAAACGGTCAGTGAGATTGATAGGTTAATCAAGGCAAGCGCTAACGGAGTGTAAATTGCCAAATTAAGGCCGGAATCGCCATTTGAGGTCATTTTGCAACCCTAAATGCTCTGATTAGGGTCGTGTAACATCGAATTGGCATGTGGGCACATCAAATATCGTGTCCGCACTATCGAACATGTTTAATAAGAATGATGAAGCGTAATGGGCACGCTTCAAATGGCCCAATAAAATTTTGGGCAGTTTCAGCATATCTGAGTCGTGGAAGTGGTCATGTGCAGCTGTAAATAAATAGTTGTACATACAATACAGACATATCTTCATGCATGCAACCTCCAAGAAGATAACGCAGTCTCAGCACCTCGGTAATCGTAGAGCTGAAGCCATGCGCTCATAGTTGATTGCTTAATATGTTTGTTTAACATGCAATCATGTATCCATGGTATCACGGCCGAGCAATATTCGCGGCGTACCTCCTGTCTCAACTGAGTTAGGAAATCGGGCTATTTGCCGTTCAGCTGCGAGTCCAAGGGTGAATTCAGCAAGCAAGCAATAGTAAGATAGTGTCAGAATCTCTCGGCTGACAAATACTAGCCACAAATGGCGGTAAGGCATGAACTCCATACCCAAGTAAACTAAGAGCCGCGAGGCAAGCTCGAAGCCCATAAAGAGCAAGTAAAGTTTCCGAAGCTGGCGTAACTTCACGTCGTGAGCTGTCTCATCTTTGGGCATAGTGTGGACACTCTGGTATGGATAAGGTGGAACCCCACCTTCGCCCGAGCTGATGAGCCTGGACAAAGGAATCAGAATTGCGAAGAAACAAAAGACATCGACACCGTGAAGGACACGTTGCCAAAGGACATGCTCCTCGCCAGTAGCTGCCTCTTCTTTGAGGACTCCTTTCAAAATATGCCCGACAATTTGAAGTGGCACAACAGTATACAACACAAGCTTGAACTTATGCACGTGCAGTGCTGGGACGTTGAAAAAGGCCTGGCCACGCCCTCCTCGCATGGGACCATCCCGAATCTGTGTTGAAGATGATAATGTTGGTTGCAACAAGAGCAGCCCGGCTATTGTGATGGTAACTGCACCTATTAAGAATATTCCAAGAATGACCTTTATTGCAACCTCAAAGTCAGTCCAGTTTTCGGAGAGTCCGGTGGCCGCGATTACGAGGTATCTTCCCATCTGTCCAAGGAATAGCTGAAAGCTGTGAGTTCCTTCCTGACTGGTGTGAAGCACTCTTCCGAAGGGAGTCCCGAGACACTCGACTCGAAGGCAAGCCTTGCTTGCGCAGTGATATTGACGAAACATACCAGGCGGTGAAATTCAGACGGTGATCAAAGGGCAGCGGCGCCCGGAAGCGGTGTCCACGTCAATGGTAAACGTGGGAATGCGGTCCTCAGGGGCTTTGCGCAAGTGCCTGGGCCAGGGATAGGCTGGCAATACCTGGGTCAGGGAGACGCAGGCTTTCAGCAGCAGAAGTGCGCCAAAGAGATTGTGCATACGCGCGGCGAGGCCTTGAGGTTGAGCGACACGAGTCATCCACGCAGCGAAGCCGGCGAAATAAAGCAACGCCGCGCAACCATGCAGCCATGGATTGATCGACTCGCTGTGCGAGAGGTGGCTCTTCTTCCAACCCACCACCTGCGCGGGGCGCTTCAGCCACACTTCCTTCACTACGACAAATGAGAGATGGCATGCGAGCGCTCACGAAGGAGGCATTGGAGATAAGCAGAATGGAGGAAACATCGGAGAGCAACACTGGAGATCAGCAGGTCAAAGCGTCTTCCAGCAGTGCTGATAGCGACGATCATCCGTCAGTTGGGTCTTCTCTTCATCGGAGAGACCGGTTTTAAGGGAAGGCGTTCTTCCTATGAATACTAAGGCACCGGAGGAGGGGCTTCGGACGTGGCGTGGGCAAGTGCTTACCGGCACCGGAGGAGGGGCTTCGGACGTGGTGTGGGCAAGTGCTTACCGGGTTCGTGAGAGTAATGTTTAGGCGGAGAGAGACTCGCGCGTGAGGCACGCAGCTGATCATATATAGCTGATACGCGTACGGCAGTCGAGAGCCGGAGGTCCATCTGTATTCGTAACTTGGGCCGTGTCCGGAGCGATTCTGGTACACTTTCGGACAGCAGTCCATCTTGAAGGGTCCCCTCTGCCTCACCGGCAAATGGAAGATCGGCTGAATCTGCGGGTGATTCAGCAGGCAGTGTTCCCAGGCGGCCTCCTTTGTAAACGACGCCGTGTCACGCCAGACTTGTCGCTGAAGCAGTCTCAAGCCAGCGCCGTGTGCCATGGCGATCGCCACTCCTTGTGGATGCGCGTCATGGGTGTCTTTGAGCTTCACGCTGATGTCTCCAATGGTGAGCACAGCGCTGGCGCCGGTGGTCATGCCGAACGAGTCAGCCAGGAGAGGGATGTAGGGTTTACGCTCGCCGTGGAGTGTCACAAAGTGTCGCAGGGAGAGACAAGATGGAGTAACTCCATAGAGGCAGAAAATGAAAAAGAATAGGTGCGCCTGATTTTGAAGAGCCATTTGGTGTTCAAGAAACGCTCTGCGTTTCCCGGTTGCTCAGTTTGCCTACGCAATTGCCAGGTACCTGTACGCCCCCTCGACGCTGTCATACACACTGATTTTCCTTCCAGCAAACTCCTGCGTGGAAACACTTTACGCTATTTTGACGTGCTTTACGAGGGATCAAATACTTCGTTCTGTTGCCTTGTACCTCAGTTGTAAACGCTGCGACAGCGTCACATTTCCTTAGACTTAGCTTGACTGGAGCCAAACGTTGCTTTCTTTTGCAAGGTGAATTTTGAAAACATGCAACTGACGAACAATCTTTGCACTGCAGATCTTAGTGAGCTTTCAGCTAGATGTCTCTAGTTTCGTGTCATTTTGCTGTCTCATCTGTCATTTCAAATGTGCCGTGTGTAGTTCTGTGGTGGCTCATCGTCCAACCCGACAGGAAACCGCTGACGACATGCAAGAAAGCTTTGAAACCTTTACGTCAAAACCATCATTCTAATCCTTTGCGCTGGTGTCTTTCCCCCGAATGGCGTGTCCATGTCCCACGATTGGTTTCGAACAAAATATACCACCCTTTTCTGTATGATCTCAGTTTTCGCACATTTTTCTTAGTTCTAGTTCAAACTTCTCGGGGGCGGGGGGCGGTGCAAGAAGCTAGAGCCCATCCTCGCCATGTCAGCGTTCATCGTACCGCAAGCCAATCCAAGCGCCTGAAAGTATGCGAAACGTTGGGATGTGACGCTTTACGTTTATCTTTGACTTTCCTCTTGACATCTTCGACTTCGACATCGCTGTGTCAGCGAATTTTTCACCCAAGGGATTCGACTTCGACACCCTTTTCCTCGACATGCCCATCCGATCGCATGCCCTTCCTGATTGCATGGGAACCTCTGCAGTCTGCTCCTTATGATTTGGAACCGGACCAAATTACCTTACAGTGGGGGTAACCATTATGACGCACTTTTATAGGGGCTCATAATTTTCAATATATTTAGATTCAGCGGGCCCCACAACTGAGAAAAAGGTCAAACATTGAGTCAATTTTGGTTCCCTTATCTCTATGACGTGCCACATTTCCAGAATTTTCCTCTACCTCCCCACCCCTAGCCGCGACTCACGCGTGCAGTCAAGGCAGTGGGCGACTAACCCATCTGCACCCCCCCAGTGGCCCCCCCTGCACGCACCCACCTCCACATAGAGTAGGGGCATATCGTACCTCAAGCCATCACCATTTCACTCCCACTTGCTCCCACCAAGCCACCTCTGTAAGGCCCTGCTGCCCCCTGTCACGCTGTCAGCCCCACTCGCCCGTACGACAGCATATTAATCACCGCGATCTGTGATAATATTTTTAGCATTCCTCCAAGCCCCCAGCCACCGTCGACATGTAAAATCCCTTATTCCATGTTCGGTCGACGTGTGGGATGCACACCACCGCATCCCACCACTCACTACGCCGCCCACTGCACGCACAACAGAGGGGAATGGGTCACCCCCCCCAGCTGGGGGGTTGCACGTCATAGAGATATACGGCACCCCCATATCGGTGTTCCTGACCCCATGAGCACTTCAGGGCAACCCCATTGGGTTCACGCAACTCATATTTAACCTCATTTGCACACCTTCCTGGATTGCACCATATCTCTATGACGTGCCACATTTCCTGAATTTTCCTCTACCTCCCCACCCCTAGCCGCGACTCACGCGTGCAGTCAAGGCAGTGGGCGACTAACCCATCTGCACCCCCAAAGGGCCTCCCGCACGCACCCACCTCCACATAGAGTAGAGGGGCATACTGCAAACCCCGATTAATACCATTTCACTCCCACTTGCCCCCACCAAGCCACCTCTGTAAGGCCCTGCTGCCCCCTGTCACGCTGTCAGCCCCACTCGCCCGTACGACAGCATATTAATCACCGCGATCTGTGATAATATTTTTAGCATTCCTCCAAGCCCCCAGCCACCGTCGACATGTAAAATCCCTTATTCCATGTTCGGTCGACGTGTGGGATGCCCACCACCGCATCCCACCACTCACTACGCCGCCCACTGCACGCACAACAGAGGGGAATGGGTCACCCCCCCCCAGCTGGGGGGTTGCACGTCATAGAGATATACGGCACCCCCCCAAATCGGTGTTCCT
>LGRX02025444.1:0-25023 GCA_001247695.2 Cymbomonas tetramitiformis | reverse complement strand
TTATATAAACAACATAACTAAATAATAAATACAATAAATAATTACGTAATAAATTGAGAATAAATTACGTGATTAAATGTGTATACAATAAAAAATAAATAAAAAATCTACAATAAAAATAATGATAATAAATGTAAAATAAAAACAAAAGATAAAAGATAAAAAATTGTAAGTAGTGGTCACCCGTGCCGATTGAAGGGACACGGGCTCGCCGTAGCCGTAGAGCTTCAAGAGCTCCTCCTCGTCCTCCAGGACAGGCATAGCAGGGGCCGGCACGGCGGATGCCGATGCCGCCGCACCACCTGCCGGAACCTGCTTCTCCGCGCGGTGTGTCACCTGCCTCGGCAGAGTCACACACCAGAGCCGAAGCCTGCGTGTCAACACCCCCAGACGGCAGGAAGGAGGCGTGAGTGTAGTGTACCTTAGGCTCAACGGCCGCGTTGACCTCCGCCGCGAGGTCGTCCAGCCGTTGGAGGATGTCCTCACCGGGCGTCCCCGCCACCGGTGGCACCGCGTCCACGGAGAAGCCGTAGGCGGACACGTCAATGCCCCCCACAACGCCCCCGCAAAGCACCGCTGGCGGGCCGTACACCGTCGCCGCATGGGCAAAGGCGTCCGCCCCCTCATAAGGAATCGCGGCCTGGTTATTGTCACCCGATATTACTTTTCTTTCCACCTCCATCGATGTCACCCCGTCACCGATCTGAGGCACATTCGTGTGCCTCGTGTCACTCTCGTGTCTTGGGTCTGAATCGCGACAATCACTCTTTGACAAGATCACATTCCAAGAAAAGTAATGCGCCCGTGCCATGTTCGTCCACGCGTCATCAACTCACTCGGTGCATCAGATTTGGCATCATGTCGTGATTACCTCGTCTCACGTCTGGAAAAAAAAATCGAATTGTATAATTGTTTCATGTTTCAAAATATGCTCCGATGATGAGCTGTCGCTGACGCTCACGAGGGAGGAGCACCTCTCTTACAAAAGCGGAATCTCTTTTTTTGCCCTAAATACACGCATTCAGAAATTTAAAATACTGTTGGCATAATTTAAACGAAATGCCCCCTGCTGGAATATCTTTTACCCAACCCAGGACTCCAACCTTCCTCCTCCAACCTTCCTCCGCTGCCTCCTGGAACACGGCACACATGGCGAGGGCGTGCACGCCCTCCGCATCCTCGTCGTCGATGGGAATGCAGAACAAGGCACGGTATCGGTTGGTTCTAGGTGGTATTAGTTTTTCCCGATAAGTCAAAAATAAGTATTAGTCGATACCGATATCCATTTTTTTTAATTAGTCGATACCGATATGCCATCCTAAGCTATTAACCGATACCAATATTAGGAGAACGGGTATCGGTCGATTGCGATATTGTGATAGGTGCACAAATAGGTATCGAGTAATACCAATAAACTAATATATCGATATATCGGACTTATTCCGATAATTATTGTTCCATGCAAATGCTGGACTCTAGCACTCTACATTATAATAACAAAGTAGTCTAATTCATCGCTGCCATAAGTGCGTGCTCTATGGTACCCTCTTTTAGACACTTTCTAAGGTCACTATGCATTTGGCCGCAGGCGCTAAATGCACGTTCCACACCTGCTGTACTAGCAGGCGCAGCCAGGAATTGCCTCGCCATCTTGGCCATGTGTGGGAGGTTTTTAGCAGCAGCTTTCCACCATACTAGAGGGTCCGTATGCTTTGTTGCTGCAGGCAGTGCCATGTACTTTTCAAATTCATCTTCAGCCCTTTCCGCCACTATGAGCTCACCCACTTCATCATCCTCACTATCACTATCTAAAAAGCTGGCCACAGTCGTCACGGTTCTCTTCTTGGCAGGCTGGGGCAGACCTCTGTGGCACACTAACCATCGACACCGAGGCGGGATCCTGCGACGAACCGTTCTGAGCAATAGGTCGCCAGTCATTCTGCCAACAACTACGGGCCCACCCTTGTGTCCACTACCCGGTCTTGGGTACATCAGGATGTACCCAAGCCACTCTTTGTTCCGCACGCCATGGCGAGCTCGAAACATTTCAAGTGCCCATATGGCCGATATAGGTTGTCAATAACACACCAATCTTGGGTATGAACCATGTGATTGGCGGTATTCGTGCCACAGACATGGGTTTTTGTGGGCGGTTGCCTAGGTGATTTTCCAGAAAATGCGAAATTCTCAAGTTCCAAATTCTTGGGTGCATCGCTTGGGTACATCGATTTGTATGCATAGTTATGCACATGAAAATTGCATATTTGGTCGATGTTTCATTAGGGCATTAACATAGACCCTTCAAAGCACTTATTTTATTATGAGGCGGTCCCATTCCTCACAAGTTATCATACTTCATCATCAAGACTTCTCATCATAAAACAGTGTCAGATTTTAGATTTCACCTAAAATATGCGCGCGGACATGTGTGATGACTCCCACCCATCGATATATTGAACGAAGGCATATTTATCTGTGCCATGCATGTTATTGCAAATACGATTGCCAAAGAATGAGCTGACAAATATTTTTGGTCATAATAATCGATATCACAGGTCACCTTCAACCGCTCGCGTCGACTCATCCCCATACCCGATAAGGTACCTCGTGCCGTGCGGCAAGCAAACAGTTAAGCTTGGGGATCTAGGGTACGCCGACCATGACGAGAATAAATTAATTAAGATATTGTTGTGTAACAAACCTTAAAAAGTATTCCACTTTGTGAAAATTCCCCGATATGCGAGACTGTGAAACAGGCGAGTCGCAACAAACCGTGGTAAACAACAATAAAAAAGGTTTTTGGGAGCCAAGTTGCGATTTGCATGGTTTTGAATGCACCTGACATGATATATATTCTACCAGGATGCTTGTGACGGCATATTTTCGTGTTCATGATGATGTTGGCTAGCTATATTGATGATTCGTAACGACAAACCGTTAAATTTATGCCCCCATACCGTCGATTTAGCTTGGGTACATCCCTATGTACCCAGACCCTCTTGCTTGGGTACATCCCCATGTACCACCGGGTAGTGTACACTTGGGCCTTCTCCACCGTTAAGGTACCTGCCACCGCGACATGTAAGCACACCGTCAATCCACAAACAACTTCCACAATCCTTCACTTGCAAAAAGTGCTAAACACAAAGTTAGTGTTTTACAAGTTATGTTATGCACATCACAACTAATTAGACGCACCCTTATTCCATTTATTTACATACTTGAACTCAAAGTCCTTGTAACGTGGATCCAGAAATGTAGCGACGCAGAAATCCTCCAGCTTACACTCCATAAGTCCGTTGAAGTAACGGCGGCACACTGCTTGGTACAACTGTTCACGAGCTATTTTAATCGCCTCATTGTAGATGTCCCTCACTTGCTTCTCATACTTCACTGGCGTGAGAGCGTGCAACTTGAAAGCGAGAGAACCAATGAGGGGCAAGACAAGGTTGGCAGTGGGATAGTCCGTTCCTTGCAGCAAGTTAATGCACTCCGTGGTCAAGTTTAGGATGTAGACCGACTCGTTCACAATGTCCCACTGAACGTCCAGCAGCTTGTGATCCTTGTATACGCTTCCATCAGGGTTGGCCGCCGCGTTCGCTGCTTTCCGGGGATTTTCGAGGTCGTACATCCTTACTACCTCCTGAGACAATCGTGCCCAACACCACACACCTATGTCTTATTAACATACGCTCTCCGTCGTATATGAACACACTTCACACTTTAGTAATACGTACGTATGCACCTGGTAAAGGTAGACTTCCCGAGGCATTCGTAAGTAAAATACATGAAATTATGATTGCAGATACACGCACTCACGTATGTCGGCATGCGCACCTGTTGTTGGCGATACCAAGCACTCTGGATGGCTACTATCCCGAGATCCTTGTGGGAGGACCTAGAACGCTCTAGATCCTCCCACAAGGATCACTTTTTCAATAATTTATTTAGGCACCCCACGAGCTTTATACAAGTCAACGCCAAGGACCACTTTCCACATGGGACCTATACTAAGTAGTATGGTGCGTGGTTCGACGAGAGTCCATCATATATGCTCCTAGCTAATACATTTATAGCATGCCCCAACCAAATTTTGAACTGCTGCGTTTTTTAAAGCTTCAAAAACGGGGTGTATCTTCCACACTTTTTTGCCAATCGTGCATCGATCCTTTGCCACTATACACATGATATATCTCAAGGTATGCAGGTATATTAATCATGTTTGGGTCAAAATACGACTTGGGTCATGTATATTGGACACATCACACGAACGCGGTCACATGGGTAAGATATACACACTCCTTAAGTATGGGGACAATTTCGCATTTTGGGCGCAAGTCGTGGTCCATTTTAAGCTTTGAGGCTAGATCTTTGCCTTGGTGAGTACTTCAGTACTTTAATATGACTTCAAAGTCTCCTTGGGATTTTTTTGGGATTTTTTGAACGTTTAGAACTACCGCTAGAGGTTCTAGAATACGATTTTCAGACCCTGGTTATGATGGAAATATTGAATTTCGACGGTACTACACCATGTCATGCGCATATGCGGCGATTAATACGGCTAGTATGATATTAAAGGGCTTACAAAATTAGTGTTGGTGATACCCTCGAGGGTTAACAACATACGCACCAACCCGAGCTCGTGTAACAAGGCCTAGAGTTGTCGGTACCCTAGATCCGTGTGGTAGGATCTAGCATTTTAATTAAAATTCTGTGAAAGCACCCACCCAAACCACGCTAAGATTAAAGGTCAAACCATCGACATTTCAAGCAAACCAATGTTATAGATAATTCAAAAGGCTCATAAATATTGCCCCAAAGCATATGCCGGGCCAAGAAATACGACATACAACGTCGCCATGCCCATTTGCGCTAGATCCTTGTGGGAGGATCTGGATTAAGGATAGTAGCCATGGAGGTAGGCACCACTCCAACCAGTGCGGGTGTCGTTATCTTTGGGGGGCGTAGTCTCTGGCAGGTCGTGCTTCGACTGGCACGTGTGCAATAGCTTTAGGCCGATGATGCTGTGGCTAAAGTGTGAAGACATTCCACGTAGGCTCTTAAATACCTCCTTCACACCGTGGCTTTTCAAAAACTCGAGCACACACAACGCCAGTAAGTGGCAGTTGCACTCGTGGCCATCGAAAGCCCCCCACCCAGAAACGATGTTCGAAGCAGAGTCCGATGCTGTGCAGTGCACAAACTCGCACACAGTGTCCTTCTCGTCGTCAAAAACACCCACTCCCATCGCTGCACACGCTTTCTTAGTGGCTACGAGAATCTCGGCGGCAGTGTGACGAACATCAGAAAACGGCACAGCAGCCAACAATCTTTGCTGCAGTGTGAAGTCAGCGTCCAACCAATATGCAATAATGCCGAAAAGACTATAATGCCCCCTTCAGACCATATGTCGCCAGCGATGCTGGGCAGAATGCCCTCTTCGAGCAAAGCCAACAATACATCACGCGTTCGTTCCCTCCCCTCCGCGGATAGCTCGAGGACCTTTTGCACGACGAGCTTGTACGTCGGCAGAGTATATCCGCCTTGAAATATGTAGTCAAAAATATCGCGGAGTTCGCTATCGGTCTCGCCAATAGATAGCGATCTGCGTGCAATGCATACGTCCCCAGTCAGCTGAGCACGAGAGAACGCATATCGCACACGCACCGAGAACAAAGGCAAACAAAGTTCACAAAGCTGCGTGTTCCGAAAGTGTAGGGCACGCACCTACGCCTCCTTACGATCCATAGCGCGAACTTCTTATGTAGAACGTCACGTTTCTCAGTTGAAACTTGGGGGAGCATGGCCTCGATAGTCCCAGTATCAGGGGTATCATGCCCAAAGTTGCTGCTCTCGACGCTGACGCCCTCGGCCTTCTTCTCAGCGAGGACCAACTGGCAGAATGCATCTTGATGGACGTGTGAGAGATGACTGCGCATATTGCTTGTGTTGCCACAATAAGCTGCAGGGGTAGAGTTCGGGCCACACAACTTGCACACCGTATGCGTGACACGACCGTCGGTCTTGGTGATCCAGTAGTAGCCCCACACCTTAGCCCTACGCTTCGTTTTGCCGTTCTTGGGGTCGAGTAGCTGTCCATCTTCCTCAACTTCTGTGGTCATCCAACGAAAGTTAGATAATGATTGTTATACGCACACACACACACAACGAAGCGGGCCGGCGCGTAAATAGTGAAGGGGAGTCTTCCGTCGTTTCATACCTGGTGCATCATCTCTTTCTTGCTCATCGCCATCGGCGTTGGGTGCACTTCTAGCTGTCGACAAGCGTTTACGTTTATTCCCTGCCTCTCTAGCCTCAGACTCCGCGGCTTTCTCGGCTTGCTCCTTGCAGAACGCTGTGATAGCGTCTTCCGAACCTGGCAGGTTCTCCACGGGCTCCCACGTATCTGAGTTGCTGAGTTGCTAACCCCTCCCAGCCGACGAGATACTGGTCTACGCCGTAGCACTTCCTGTGCGCTTTGATTTCCCTCACTTGGTATTCCACATCGTCACTCCCAGTGCAGTCATACGGATGATTCTGAGTGCGTTTGACCAATCCTTTGCCTTGGGCAACCAACACAACGTCTGTGTGATTCGCCTTTCTACGTTTAGGTCCGCGAGTTCGAGCCATGATATTTTAATTGACAAATGAGACAATTGGTCCGAAACACCCACTCGAGTTACGTTTTTATGGGGTGGCAAGGGGCGGATCGATGCTTCGATGGGTCCGAAAATCACACACTCATTCCGTAAGTCGATGAAACCTTAACGCCATAGGAGAATGGCAATATGGACGAATGAAAGCAGAGTGGAGTGCGATCCAAAGATCGATACCGATTTTCCGATTTTCCGATATTATTTCCGATATGTCATGGATTTGGTATCAGTTGATACCGATAAGTGCAAACGTGGCATTAGTCGATTGCAATATTCGTCCTCAACCTATTAGTCGATACCAATAGTACGCAATGCAGTATTAGTCGATAGTGATATTCCGATACCGACATAAAAAGGTATCGATTGATAGCGATATTACCGATTTATCGATATATCAGTTATCGGCAGTTATCGATACCGTGCCTTGATGCAGAAAGCTGCGGCCGTGCCAGGGGAATGTTGGCGACCGCCAAGAGGGCAGTCGCGGTAGAAGTGATAAAGCTCCTTACCGGATTTCTTGCAGCGATTACATAGCGGTTTCGCCCGCTGCTCGTCGCGATCGAAGCCCAAGGCGGGCGGGTTGTTCACACCCATGCGAAAACCCCGCTGGGGCTGCCCCTGCCGCTGCGGCTGGCGTCCCTGCTGCGGCCGCTGCCCGTGCTGCCGCTGCGGCGGATCCCGCTGCCGCTGCACCACCGGCTGGGCCGCCCCGCACTGCCGCTGCACCAGCTCAGTTAACTCCTGGATCTTGCCGAGGAGCACCTGGTGCTCGTCGCTGGAGAGCAAAGCCGACGCACCACCAGAAGAGGGGCTGGCCAGGGCAGCCTTCCCGGCCTCCGTCGCCGCCCATGCCTGGTAAATCTCAACCACCAGAGAGCGAAGGTCACTGAGGGAAACCGTCGCAAGATCGGCTACCATGGGATAGCGCACCTTAACCGCGGCGTAGAACACCGGGTCAAGCCGGGTGTACAAGCTGAGCTTCCTGGTGGCTTCGGTGGGCGTCCAGTCAGCTGCCTTGTTGTCCCGCACCAAACGCTGCTCCCGTGCCAGAACGGGCTGGGGGTCAACGTTGGCGGGATAGCTGAGAGCCGCATGCTCCTGCTGGAAAGACTCCCGCAACGCCACCGGAACGCATCGCTTGATGATGTCCACCAGAGCACGCCGTCCATCTCGGTCAGCAGACGCGTCCGTCCCCGTAAGCCGGACGTGGGCGTTGCTGTGTTTCTCGATGACCAGCTGGAGCACGTCGTAGAGCAAGCCGTTGACTTTGCCCACCACCAGAGCCATAGGCTCGTCCAGATCGAACGAGGCCAGCTCCAGTCCAGCGGACGCGAACTCCGTACGAAGCTGCACCACCATGTCGGACAGCAGGTTCGCGTCAGCCGTGCCGCTGAAATAATGCTTCTTGTCCCCAAGGATATCCTCGCGGATACCCTTGGCCCAAGACCGATGCAGCCGCTGCTTGTAGATCTCGTCAACGAGCTTGGACTGCTCCTGCAAATACTTCCTGGTGGCAACGTCGGCGTCCTCGTTGGAAGTAGGTGCGGGATACGCAAAAGTCGGGGTTTTGACCGTCGGCGTGTTGCGCACCGCGTCGGTCAGCCTTAGAGAGGCATCGATGTCGGAGTCCCTCATAAGGGACCTTTTGGATCTCGTAGAAACCATCACGTAGAGAGCCTGATGGGAGGTGGTACGCTGGGGCGCGTAAGGGTAGCGGCGTGGGGAGAATGCGAGTACACAGCCATGCGAAGAGCGGTAAAACCATGGCAGCGAGGGGCACTGGAAGACGAAGTCGAGGTCGAAGGTGCTGCAGTCACCAGCCCAAGAAACGGTAGATTGCTGGATCAAGGCAAAGAGAAAACCGTACAAGGACATTGCGTCGACAAAGCCCGATCCAGGTCGAACCCCCATAGCCGCCGATCAAACACTCAAAAGGTGCTCATCCCAAATTCCCCACGCGCACCCAAACGCGCCGGCGCGCACCACCTACCAATGCGGCTGTTTTAGCCAATCATGGCCAAAAGCAATGTGGAATATAGCGTGGATGGGGCCACGACCTACCGGAATATCCTAGTTCACTAGATATCAGAGGGTCTCGAACTGTGTCTGGATAAAACTCCCATAATAATATAAACCCTAAGCTAGATATACCCCGAACGGTCTCGCAACGGTAACGGAGTCTAGCCTACCTGTGACACAACGTGTGTCACAGCACGAGCCTACAGATCAGTCAGCAGTCCAGTGTTGGCCTAGGGGTCTGTCATAGGGACTCCTAGTCAGGGCTCCCTATACAGATTCCAGCAAAGGGTATTAAGTATGCTAACCAAAGGAGGAAAATATTCAAGTTAAGACACAAGAAATACGGGAATAAAATAGGTACTAAAGGTTATTATGCGGATACGTTGTTATGGTGATAATGCGACAAACAAATACAAGTATTTTGTAAATCGTCATAACCAAATGATGAATAAATGTTTGATAATATTTGATGACCCCTCGAAAAGCATGATGATTGTTCGTTACCACCCGATTTATGTTTCAATAACCATTCAATAATAGTCGATGATGTTCATTGATTAATCTATACTATCCAAAGACTAGTCAATAATCTTTGCTAACTTGATGATAACAATCAATTGCTACTTGAAAATAACCGATGACTACTCGATAATATTTGATGACTATCGAGAATTCTCGATTACCACTTGTTAATATTCGATCACTACTCGATAATATCCAATCACTACTCGACAATATAAGATAACTACTCCACAATATTCAATAATTACTCAGTAACGATATATACCTACTCGACAATATTCAAAAACTACTCGATAATATTTGATGGCTACTCGATGATGTTTGATGACTACTTGAAAGTATTCCAAAACTCCTCGATATTATTCATTGACTTCTCGATAATATTCAATGACCACTCGATAATATTCGATGACTACTCGATAACAATCGATGACTACTCGATAACATCCGATGACTACTCGATGATATTCGACTGACTACTCGATAATATTCGAAGATTGTTCGATAATACTTGATGACTACTCGATAACATTCTATGGCTGCTCGATGATATTCGATAGCTACTCGATGATATTTGATGACTACTCGATAATATTCAATGACTACTCGATAACATTCGATGATTGCTCGATAACATCCGATGACTACTCGATGACACATTCAGGGAGACTACTCGATACTATTCGATGACACTCGATAACATCCGATGACTACTCGTGATATTCGATTAACTACTCGATAATATTCGAAAACTACTCGATAATACTTGATGACTACTCGATAACATTCGATGGGTTTGCTCGATAATATTTGATAGCTACTCGATGATATTTGATGACTACTCGATAATATTCAATGACTACTCGATAACATTCGATGATTGCTCGATAACATCCGATGGCTATTCGATAATATTCGGAGACTACTCGATAATATTCGATGGCTGCTCGATAACATTCGAAGATTGCTCGATAATATTTGTTGACTGCTCGATAATACTCGATGACTACTTCATAATATTTGATGACAATTCGATAATATTCGATGGTAACTCGATGACATTCGATGACTACTCGGTGATATTCGGACGCCACCCAAAACTGAAATGACCACGGACCAAAATTTCCATTTACGCCACGAGAGAATTTTTTTGGGACGCCACCCAAACCAATACGACACAGACCAAAACTTCCATCGATGCCACTAAAACTTTTTGGACGCCACCCAAAACCAAAATGACACAGACCAAAACTTTTTGTTACGCCACCCAGAAATCCACGGGACGACACAGACGAAAACTGTCATCGACGCCACGGAAACTTTTTGGGACGCCGTGAAAAACGGGACGACAAAGACGTTATTTCATTCAGATGCCATGTTATTTTTCGCGGACGCCATATTATATGGGACGACAAAGACGTTGTTTCATACAGATGCCATGTTATTTTTTGCGGACGCCATTTTATATGGGACGACACAGACGAAAACTGTCATCGACGCCACTGAAACTTTTTGGGACGCCGCGAAAAACGGGACGACACAAACCGGAAATGACAATATGATGGTATGACATTATGACAGTAGCCTGTCGTCCCCGACCAGAGTACAAATCCTTAAACTGCGATTTTCTCAATGTTGACCGCAAAAAAAAGTCCCGATATCTCGTTTTGCTATGTTCAAGCACGAAAATAATCGATTTTAGAAGAATTTTTTTCATGGGGGCCATCAGTATAAAATTTCGCAACTTTTAGATTTTTTTAAAAAATCTTTTTTTTTTTTCACTATCATACGTCATATGTCATCTATCATCCGTCATATGTCATATGTCAATTATATGTGTTTCGCGGTCTGTAATCCCTTAGATAAATGAACATTTTGAAATCTGACGGTTTTAGAATATTCTGCACGTTGCATCGAAAATTATCGAACAGTCATCGAATATTATCGAGAAGTCATCGAATATTATCGAGTAGTCATCGTATATCATCCCGTAAACATCAAATATTATCGATTAGTCATCGAATATTATCGAGTAGTCATTGAATATTATCGAGAAGTCATCGAATATTGCCGAATAGTCATCGAATATCGTCGAGTAAACATCAAATAATTTCGAGTAGTCATGGAATATTATCGAGTATTCATCGAATATTATCGAGAAGACATCGAATATTATCGAGTAGTCATCGAATATTATCGAGAAGTTATCGAATATCGTCGAGAAGTCATCGAATATTGTCGAGCAGTCATAGAATATCGTCGAAAAGTCATCGAATATTACCGAGCGGACATCTAACATTATCGAGTAGTCGTCGAATATTATCGGATTTTACAACAATTACACTCTTTTTTTATTTTCTAACATATCTCTTTTCAATGATGTCCAGTTCAGCTTTATTCCCTAATTTCATAGTGGCTTCGGCATCTTTTATTGTCGATTTAATTCGATTTTGTGCAGCCTCCAATTCTTTTTATTCTCTAATGGTTTTGCAAGTTTAAAATTTGTCGCAAACGCGTGCACATGATGGTACGAATACTGTCGGGTCCGAGCAATCTCAACACTCGCGGATAGACATAAACTCGTTCTTAACATTCACTCGTATCGGCAATTATCCAGGCAGACTTAACACAGCACAAGATCATAGAGCTACAAATTTTTTGAAATTCTGATATTCTGAGATCGAACGCTAAGCTCTTATATGCAAGCCCAGATTTCCAACATGAAAAGGAATAAAAACAGCAGTAAAATATATTCATAAAAGATCGGTATAATAACCACAAAGTACGAATTATTGTACAAAGCTGTGAGCAGAACTGTCTTAGCACTCTAGCACTGGCACGCGAACAGCCACCTAGCACTTGCGAAGCAAAACAATAATGAGTCCACTAGCCTGACCTACAGTCAGAGCTTACTTATATCTCAATGCTCTGTCACATTTCCCAAAACTGTAACGGGTTCTAGCCCTTAAATCTTCATCTGGCCAATGGAAAGTCATTATTCCATGCCAGCTCTAACAATGTTACCGTTCACCACATTTTGACTGACACGTCAGTGGCAGAGTAGTCACTGTCATCTTCATCTTATCATTTCTTGGTCACCCGATAATGACCATATCTTCTCTGGCAGGTTTGCACCTCTCGGGCAGTCATCTTAACGAAGCCTGTCATCCTTGTCATCTCTGTCACGTGTGTCACCAGCTGGACAAACCCGGCGTGGTACCATGAGAAGCCGGCGTTTGTTACAGCTGTCGCAAACGCGTGCACATGATGGTACGAATACTGTCGGGTCCGAGCAATCTCAACACTCGCGGATAGACATAAACTCGTTCTTAACATTCACTCGTATCGGCAATTATCCAGGCAGACTTAACACAGCACAAGATCATAGAGTACTGGAATATCCCGGTTCAAGATATCAGACAGTCAGTGAACCAATATAGATAAACTCTTATAAGAAATAAACCCTAAGCTAGATATACCCGGAACGGTCACGGAGTCGGAAACGGTCTCGAGTCTAGCTACCTGTGACACTCGGTGTGTCACAGCACAGGCTTACGGACCAGTCACGGTCCAGTGTTGGGTTTCAGTGGCCCCTGTTTCCACCACGCTCTCCTGTATCCTTGCTTGTGGGGGAACTGACATAAACCGGCGTATTCAAAATTTCGCCAGGGCTCCGCGACTCTTAGGGTTCTATAAATAGTGATGGGATTTTTCACTGTTTGAGATGGGTCGAGCGTAATCCATCGCGGCGAAAATGATATCCGCGACGGGACTCGAACCCATGACCTCCTGATTGAATCACAGTCGCTCTACCAACTGAGCTACGCGGGTTGATGATGACATCAACCCGCATTCAGTGGTACTCATTCAGTTTCTGATATAATTACGGATCACGATTCGGCAGCTTCGATGACGCACCAACATCTGATGACTGCTCGCGATCCCTAACATATCTCCCCACTTGAAATCAGATCGTCACCTGACGATTCGTGTTCCAGTTCGTATCACAGTTCGGTCGATGTGATGACGTGGCAGCTTACTATGAGCCGAATTGCAGTTCTTGGGATGCAGCCCATCGCACCGAAGGTGCATCGCAGTTCTTGGGATGCAGCCCGAATCCACGTCATCAGCGCGGGTCACATCGTGCCAACACGCCGTTACATCAGACACCGAATCTGTGAGCCTGGACGAGAATACCAATCTTAGGGTTCTATAAATAGTGATGGGATTTTTCACTGTTTGAGATGGGTCGAGCGTAATCCATCGCGGCGAAAATGATATCCGCGACGGGACTCGACCCCATGACCTCCTGATTGAATCACAGTCGCTCTACCAACTGAGCTACGCGGGTTGATGATGACATCGACCCGCATTCAGTGGTACTCATTCAGTTTCTGATATAATTACGGATCACGATTCGGCAGCTTCGATGACGCACCAACATCTGATGACTGCTCGCGATCCCTAACAGCGACACAGTTTTCAAGTGCTCAGGTACGCAGACAGAAGTCAAGAAACTGCAGAGGAAGGTATGTGAGGTCCGACCAAAAGGCTCAGAAAGGTCCTAGGAGGTAGCCCGGCTCCGTATGTTCCAAGAATGTTCCAACCGGAGTGCTGCCAGAGAGTGCCCGAGAGTGCCAGAGAAGCTGTCCAGAGACCACTGAAAGCGCTGTTTTGGAGGGCTTTCCCGACTACTGATGGCCGTGAGTGCGGTGTTGGGGGGTTCTGGACTGTTCTATGGGGTCTGAGGGAAGGGTTTTTTGTGGTGGGGGCTGTTGGGGAAGGTTTTGGAGTAGGCTGAAAACGGGCTAAAACTGCTGTTTTGGGCTGTTTTTGGCTGTTTTAGCTACTTTTAGGGCTCTGAAAGGTGAACTGTGAGGTTTTTCTGGCTACTATAGACCGGGGAAACCCTTCAGGGTGATCCTAGACGGTCGTTTGTGGCCTGGGAGGGACTTGGGTTTTAAGATCGGAAAACGAATGTTTGCCTTTCCAAGCCCGTTTGAGCCCCCAATGTTAAGGGAAGGTTATACTGATATTTCGTGACTTTTGGGAACGTTATTTGGATTCCTTCTTCGAAAAAAAATGACTTTTTTGACGTAAAAATTGCGCCCAGTATCCCAAAAGCACAGCTCTCCCCCTTCAGTATACCGTAAGTTACGAGAAGTCCGTGGCTGAACGCGCGGAGACGTTCAAAGTAACGCTATTGATACCAAATGTGCCCGTGGGCAGTACGACAGATGCTCGGAATAATGTTTTTGATTGAACGTGCAAAGGTACACAATTCGGATTTTATAATATACTGGATCAGGGCCAGATTGAGGTGCAAACGATAGTTCGGTTCCGAGTTAGAAGGCTAAACACTTCTCAAGTGCTCCACTTATTCACTCGTCACTCAGGTTGCAGGGTTAACCACCCGGCAGCCGATGTCACACCACGGCTCAACGTTCAATTCCCGATCCGATCTCATTTCTAATTCCGATTCGTCATTCTCGATTCAGATGTTACGTCGACGGACTGACACGATGACTGTCATACAGTACTGTCATACTATTGTATTGTCATACTGCCATAGTGTCATACCGTCATACCCCCGACATCTGATAATCGATTTCATTGTCTTTCCGATCCCGATGCGAATCTAGCCATTCCTCGAGGGTCTGACTAAGTGCCACGATGACCACCCCACAGTACTGTCATACTACTATAGTGTCATAGTGTCATGCTGTCATGCTGTCATACCCCGGACATCTGGTACTCATTCTCATCGTGATTTCAAGCCCAATTTCGCTGTCATCGTGTCAATCCCAGATTACTCCCGATGACACACATACAGTAATCACTCACCTTTAAGAAAACCGGAGATTTGGGGTCGGCCGGCTAATTTCACCAACTTGCGTACCCCCCGCCGGCGCCAGCCCTATGGAACCAGTAAGAATTAGCAAGTATTTTCTTTCAATCAGCCAGCAATTCTCTTAAAAGTCCAATGATAAACCCTTAAAAAGGCGACATTTTCAAAATTTTCCGCCTGCGGCGCCAGCACCCATATTTCTTATTTTCGACTATTTCATAGCTCAAAAAAAACCAGTCAGCGATTCTCGCCAAGGTGAAAATTCCCCTACAAGCTATGGCGGTATTGTTAGCACGACCTTTACAATGCATACTTAAACTTTTCAGATTACACGAAACTTTAACTGGAAGATTCAAAGTTATAACACCGTAAGGATTTACTTCGGTCAAGTTTGTTGTTTCAAGACGAAAATACTGAGTACTATATCCACTTAGTTTTTGAAGTCCAAATGCAAGACTATATGGTATGACATCGGCTCTCGAGTGGTTGACCCTGCAACCTGAGTGACGAGTGAATAAGTAGAGCACTTGAGAAGTGTTTAGCCTTCAGAACTCGGAACCGAATTATCGTTTGTACCTCAATCTGGCCCTGATCCAGTATATTATAAAAATCCGAATTGTGTACCTTTGCACGTTCAATCAAAAACATATCTCCGAGCATCTGTCGTCGTGCCCCTGGCACATTTGGTATCAGCGTGCTGCGATTTCGCCTCTGCGCAACTCGCCCACGGGCCTTTTGAAACTTCCGTTGTGATACAGGGGGAGAGCTGTACTTCCGGCTATCTGTGCGCAATTTTAGCCTCCGTAAGTACATTTTTTTTCGTATACAACGGCCGTATCCTCTGGAAAACATCTCCAAAACTTCATATTTTTGCCCCTTAACACTGGGGGCTCAAACCGGCTCAGAAACCCAAGCATTCGTTTTCCGATCTTAAACCCGAAGTCCGTCCCAGGCCACAAACGACCGTCAGGGAGCACCCTAAAGGGTTTCCCCGGTCTACAGTAGCCAAGAAAACGATATAGCTCACCTTTCAGAGCCCCAAAAAGGCGAAAAACCGCCCAAAACAGCCAAAAATAGCCGTTTTTGACAGTTTCCAGCCTACCCCAAAACCTCTCCCAGTAGCCCCCACCACCGAAAAACCCCTCTTTAGACCCCATAGAACAGCCTAGAAACCCCGATACCGCCCTCACGGCCATCAGCAGCGGGGAAAGCTCCACCAAAAGGCGCTTTCAGCAGTTCTGGGACGTTTCTGGCAGCCCTTCAGCACCTCCTGGTATCTTCCAGCAGCGCACTGACTGGGGCTTTTCTTGGGACCTACGGAGTACAGATACCGTCTGGGACCTCACTGGGCCCCCATATTGGACCTGACACCTCCTTTTTCACTGCTGCCTGACTCTTGCCCGCGCGCCTAGGCACTCAAAAATCGTGTCGCGGAGCCCTGGCCAAATTTTGAGTTCGCTGGTGTATGGCAGTACCCCCTTCGCCAGAAGAATACAGAAGAGCGTGGTGGAAGCAAGGACCTATCAAGTGGGTATTCCCTCCAGACCCTACCTACCCACCAGCAGGCGCTTTCTGGCAGAGCGGTCCTTGGAGCGGTCCCCCTTCCCCCTCTTCCTCTGACGACGAAGAGGAGAACAGCGACTGAGCGCCTGGATATAGTCACGCTGGCTATCCCACCAAGATACCACAACTGGGTGTGGGTTCAGATTGGAAACCTCCTCTTCCGCTACCCGAACTCCCAAGACCTGACAGTCTTCCCCGCGCTCCCTGGTTCATATCCAGTGCAAGGAATCGAAGAGTGGCCTTGGGTCCCCCCATCTCCACCTGGAAGTCCCGCTCCTTCGCCTCCAGCGAGTGACATCGACGAGGACGAGACTGATTAAATAGAAAAGGCGAGCACTCACTACTTTTGCTCACCTGTGGCTATTGCCACACCCAGTCTTTGAACTCAACCAGCTCAGCAGTCAGAATGTCACAGCAGACATCAGAGGCATTTCCCAGCATGAGTGTCAGCGCAGAGCAGCTACACCACACACTGTTCTCTCCCATGACCTTCCCATCGCCCACCGCATACGCCTCCGCTCACCCCATTCCACATCCAGGCACCACCATGCCCTACACAGCGGTGCCCCGCCCTTATACTATGCCGGATGGCACCCCCGCACAGGCTGTATGGAACGGCGTCAATTGGGTATTGCCCCAATCAGCGCCCCTCGCTGGGGGAGTATCACCAGTGCCGTTCACACTGGGAACCCATCACCCCGTGGGCGCATATCCCACACCGTTCCAACAACAGCTACAGCAGCAGCAGCAGTGGCTCGCGTACCAGCAGCAGCAACAGCAGTGGCTTCAGCAGCAGCCACTGGAACCGATGCAGCAGCAGTTACAGCAGCAGCAGTTTACAGCAGCAGCAGCAGCAGCAGCAGCAGCAGCAACAGCAGCCGCAGCCGCCACAACAGCCGCAACATCGACCACAGCAGCCCCATCAGCTGGCACCAGCCACCTCCGCGCTTCATGACTCAGGCGCGGATCTCTCATCGCTGCAGCACTTCATCAGCATCGGCGCCGCGGCCCTGCCGGACCCTCTGCAGGTACCCCTTGACAGCGGAGTTCAGCAGAATGTCTTGGGCGGTACCCAGCTCTTGGTGCGTCACCTTCCCGCGGTGGCGACAACCTCAGAGACTCGCCGGCGCCGGCGTTCCCGAAGGGCATCTTCGGGCCCTGCGACACATGGCAAACATCTTCCAGGCCCAAGCCACGCACCTGATCACTCTGACCCCGACTCCGGTACGGACATCAGCCGCACCAGCACGGGGACCAGAGGCAGCCGAAGCACGCAGGCACGGGCTGAGCGCAGGCGGAGGGCCGCCCACAGGTCCGGCTCCGACTCGGACGCGAGCAGCCGAAGTGAACACATTCGCAGAGAAGTCCTGGCGGCAGTACAGGCCCTGGACATCTCCGCAGTGCTCTCGAGAGGACTCGCGCTGCCTGGCGCGACGGCATCGGCAGGAGCCTCCCCACCAGGCGACCCTCAGGGCAGCGCACAGGGCCTGGCGGCGGACCATCTACACGAGGCAGACGCCGCCGCCGGCGTAACCCCTCCAGTGCCTCAGACCGCCGCTGAGACCGCTCCCGCCGAACCTCCCACTCAGGGCCGGCCAAATCCCCATAACATGATGGTGGCCCGCCGGCGGCAGTCGATGGAAACGGTGGTGCACGGCGGTGGCAATCCCGACTCAGAGCCCAGAGACTCCAGTCCAAGCGACTCGCCACCAGGCCCCCCTAGTGATCCACCTCAGGATCCCCCTGACGATCCCGCACCAGAGCCCTCCTACCCTCAGTACCCAGAGGTCAGAGCCCTCTTCGTCACCCACGATGGTGGGTCATTGTGGGTGCACCAGTCAGCTGGGGTGCGAGGCGCGGCAACCGTCTCCCTACCATGGGACGAACGCCGCCGGGCTGGGGTGCAGGGCGACGCCATCTTGTTCAGGATCATGCACCTGCTGGGAGCGCCGCTGACTGCATATGCGCGCATGGGGGGCCGGCTACACCATGCACCCCTACCCCTTACCAACCCTCGTGTGGAGACCTGGGTCCTCATGGTCGACCGCGAGGTCATGGATATGGCAATGGGGGACCCAGCCGCGGCCAATGTGCGGTCTACCAGCATGGGGCAGCCAGTATGGGAGTGGATCCCTGCTACTGCGCGGGAGTCGGAGATGCAGAACTTCGATCAGGACGGGCTCGCCGCGTGGTCGGAGGTCAGCAACTCCGATTGGTACCGGAGCATGAGCGTGGTGGCCGCACAACCATCCACACCCCTGCCCTTCCATACACCTCTTCCACTCCCCGCACCACCATCAGCCCCTACATTACCGCCCACTCCGACCGCAGTCCCCACAAATCCCGCGCCTGCGCCTCCGCCCGCGCATGCCCCGGGACCACCACCTCCTGCCCGTTTCCCCCATTCCGCCGCCGCAAACCCCGTTCACTCTGCCGCTGCCGCGAACCCCGTTCACTCTGCCGCCGCTGCGAACCCCGTGCTCTCTCCCAGCGCCACCCCCTTTGTTCCAGGCATCGTCCGTCTGCCGCAGGGCACTAACCTGCGAGCATCCCAGACGAGGTCCGCCTGGAGCACAAGACCAAAGAGATGGTGCTAAAGCTGGTCAAGAGCGTCACCAGGTTCCCCCGCTCCGCGTCCGACACAAAATCGGCCGACAAGGAGGGCCTCCTGACGCAGTTGGAGCACTACTCCCACATGGTGCGGAAGGTATTCCAGGAGGCCATCGTGATCGAAGCACTGACCACTCCCAGTTGTACGCCATCGGTATCAGAGTACCAGGCGAGTGTGTCAAGCCTTCTTTGGAGCTTCAAGGAGTACACTCTTCAAGACCAGCAGAGAAAGTTCTTGGAGCGTGCAGCGGGGACCTTCGGGTCCGAGCAAGCTTGGCACCAACGCTACGGGGAGCTGGACGTGTTCTTCAGCGATCTGGCGGTGTGCTCTTTGACGCAGGCCTACCTGGAGAACGCACACGGCGAGGCCATTGCCCTGAAGCAGGCGGTGAACGAGACCGCGGCGGAGTATTTCTCGCGACTGGAGACTCGCATGGCCTCCGTCAACTTCCTGGCCGGCAGAGTCCCCAATTGCGTGGAGATGACCAACCTGTCGATGCTCTCTACGTACCGCCGGGGGCTGAAATATGCACCCAAGGTGATGCGGCGCCTGAGAGCCATCCACTTGGATGTCTCCAAACCAGAAGAGTGGGAGAGGAAGGCCGTCGCTGACGACATCCCAGGCACCCACAACGCCTTGTTGAAGATTCGGGAAGTTGCTGAGGAGGTGGAGAGTGACATTGACACGGAGGCGGCTCAGAGGCGCTCTCAAGACCGTCCTCCCCGTGCTGTTTCCTTCGCTAACTCACCACCTCGCACCCCCTTCTACAGGCGTACCCCCTCTTCGAGCCGCCCAGCTCTTGCCATGCTGGAGAACGGGCCTGCCACCACCGTCGCCGCAGCAGTGACTCCTTTGCCACCACCACCTGGCCTCTCCCGCCCTGATGCTCCGAAAGTCCGCCGGTGCTTCGCCTGCGGCTCTGCGGAGCACATCGTCCGTAACTGTACGGACGAGGCTAAGCTCAAGGAGTGGAGGGCCAATGCACCCGCTCGACTGGCGAACTCCCCTGGGTTTGTAGCCGCCGTCGTTTGGGCCATCGAGCAGCAGGAGGACATCTCCTCGGTGGATGGCGTCCCAGAAGAGTTCTCCGAGGAGGTCCTGGCTCTTGCTACCTGTGAGGACGAGCAGAGCTACCAGACCCTGGCGGCCCTTGCGGGCATCGAGCTTGTGGAGGGTGACGGCCTCCCCCGGTGGAGAGCGATGAATGACTGGCCGGCGGCCAGCCCCAGACCCTGCCCTTCGAGGAAGTGAGGTCTTGCCCTGATGATCAGACCCTCTCCGCCCTGGAGAAGCGGTCAGAACCAGTGGAACCCCGACGCGCCCGAGGACGCAGAGACCCTTGGGGCCAACGCCCCCATCCCAAGAGCGTGGCCTTCACCTCCGGGACCCGCTTGCGACGCACCTACCGCTCAGCTAGTGCCCCATCGCCGCCGAGGGATGACTTGTCCAGCCACCCTCTTGCAGGAAGCACCCCCTTCGATGAGCCGTCACTACCTCTTGATGACGGCCCTGCTTATACACAAGCGAGGATCGAGGGTCGGAGGGGACGGCGAGCCCCCCGACACAGACCCCCCATTATGGGCAACAACCGCGGAGAGCCCCGCGATCTTCGCCCCCGACCGCGTGTTGTCCTACCGCTGCCCATCTATCAGTCCAACCTCGCAGACCCACGAAAAAGGCTAACTGCGTGGCACTGGAAGAGAGATCTGTACTCCCTCCCCCTCGAAGTCGCCATGCAGAAGGTCCGCAGAGCTCTGCGCAAGTCCCCAGAGGCTGCCAAGGACCTGGTGGATAAAATGTCGGAACGCGTCCGCAGCCGCGTACACCCTGGGAGTCGATCGCCAAAGGAGCGCGTGAACCGCGCCAACCAGCTGGCAGAGAGGATACGCATTGCCCGCGAACCTCAAGATCGCAAGGAGGGCCATCAGCGCATAGCATTGTGGCACCTCCTCTCACACGACGGTCGCCAGCAAGTCCCCGAATCCTCTAACGCCAGCTCCCACGACCTCTACGCGGCTTGGAGAGAGCTGTCGCCTGCCGAGCAGCAAAAGGCAATCGCCACTTCGAGTCCAGACTCTTCCCCAGGTAGCAGGCTGTGGGAAGAGGAGGGCGCACGAAGAGCAGCAGCGAGGTCTTCGACATCCCTCTGCACCCTGGACACTGAAGTGGGCACGATACCTGGGACAGCGGGAGATGTGGGTCTACCTGGCGCCTGGTGCAGCCTGCACGCAGTACACCAGTACAAGATGAGGAAGCTGGGTCCCAGTCCCTTGGGAGCATCCCCTCCATCATCCTCGCTGGCCGAGCCCACAACAGAGACTACATCTTCGCACCATGATAACGCGCCGGCCACTCCGGGAGGAAACCCCGAAAGTTCATCCTATTGCTCAGAGGCGGAGGAGACCTCCGCACCCAGTTCGCTTTGCTTCACCCAGCAGATGACCACCGTCAGAACGCATGAAGCGGATGAAGCGCCACCCTGTCTCGCCAGCCACCCCATCGCTGAAGACCCTGAGGTGATGGAAGAGGAGTCCTCGGTCAATTCGCTCTGCTTCACCCAGCAGATGGCAGCAGCTGGGACCCCTGAGACGAGAATTGACCACCAGAGCTCCCACCAACTCGCCCACAACTCCCCTGCTGGCAGCCCTCAGCATGACGAGGATCCTCTCACCCATGGCAGTCTCATCAATAGTGTCGCTACCCATGTGAGCCCCACAACAAGCGGCACTACCCACGTGAGCCCCACAGTAAGCGGCACTACCCATGTGAGCCCTACCACCAGTGGCACTACTCATGTGAGCCCTACTACCAGTGACACCACCCATGTGAGCCCTACCACCAGCGACACCACTCATGTCAGCCCCACCTCGAGCGAATGCACCTCAGCGGGCACCCTGCTGACGGCGAGTGTAGACAACCTCGTCAGTCATCCGACTGAAGATGTTGATTTGCTGGATGAGGAGTTCTACGCCGCGTGTAGGCAAACGTTGGAAGAATGCCGCGAGGCCTCGGACAACCTCCTCCCCAACCTCAAGTGCAAAAGCATACGCACAGATGGGGGAGTTCAGTGGAAGACCGACATCGAGGGTACCCTTGCGGCGGCACATGACGAAGAAGGACCACTACTGCTGGTATTCTACGCAACCCTCAGAGGGCACACGGTCAAGGTGCTGATCGACTCGGGGGCCTCTGACAACTTCATCTCGGAGCAGAGCGCTAAGCGATGTGGCCTCACGACACGAGCCGGCTCCGAGATGCGAGTCACCCTGGCGGATGGATCTGTGAAGATCATTGGCGCCACCGCGTACGCCAAGTTTAACACGCACACCACCACGGGCACCTATACGGAGAACGCCCTTGCCCTCCGGATCCTACCACTGGGCATACAGGTGGATGTTATCCTCGGCGGAAGATGGCTGCGCAGTCACTCTCCTGTCACTCTGGGCTATGAAGGGAATGGCTCCGTCTCCTTCCTCAGGAAGTCCCGCAGTGGTAAGATCGGGGATCGCGTCACCATCACAGGCTGTTCTCCTGGGAAAGCATCTGGGGACAGGTCTCCGAAGGGCACGGCCTGCGCGGGATTGGTGGATGAGGTGTTCCTAACCCCTGCCCAGCTGAAGAAGTAGACGCAGAAGCTACGCGGCAATGACGACCCGGAGATACAACCCGCCTGGCTCATGGTGGCCGAGAAGTCCCCCGATGATACTGCTTCTGCCTTTGCAGCCACGGCTATCGACTCTGAGAACGCCGAACCCGCTGCGGATACTGAAGATGCAGAAGTGAGCCCTGATGAGTGGACCCTCAAGTTTCAGGACTTCTGGGGTGAGGAGTACAAAAAGGAGATGACGACTGCCCTACCGAACATCGATGGACTCAGACATGACCCCCAAGATGAAGCCAACATTAACCTGGACCCTGAGCTGAGCAAGAAGGGGCCTCCCTACCAGCGCATCTACAAGAAGTCTGCAGAGGAACTCCGCCAACTTCGAGAACGCGTGGAGACTCGGATGTCCAAGGGCTACATCCGACCCTCTTCCAGCCCTTATGCAGCTCCCTGTTTGATGGTCCCTAAACCCGGGAACCCCAAGGAGCTGCGACTGGTGATCGATTACCGGCTCCTCAACCGCCAGACAGTTAAGGACAAGTATCCTCTCCCAGACATCCAGATGATGTTCGACGAGATGCAGGGTGCGAAGTTCTTCTCTTCGTTCGACGCGGTGGATGGCTTCTGGCAAGTACCGATGGCACCGGGAGATGTCGAGAAGACCGCCTTCACCACCCAGATGGGGTCATATGAGTGGTTGGTCATGCCGCAGGGGCTGCAGAATTCACCGTCTCAGTACCAGCGACGGATGCAGCGGGCCTTGGGCCATCTCCCATTTGTTCGGATCTTCATCGATGATGTGGTCGTCTTCAGCAACACCGCTGCAGAGCACTACGAGCACGTCAAGCAACTGCTCCTGACATGCAGGGAGAAGGGCGTCTTCCTCAAGAGGTCCAAGTGCCAGCTGTTGAAGAAATCCTTGCGGTTCCTTGGCCACTGTATCTCCGCAGATGGCTGCAGACCCCAACACGACAAGGTGGCTGCAGTGAGGGACTGGCCCGAGCTGGAAACGGTTACCCACGTCAGGCAGTTCTTGGGCCTGGCGGGGTATTACCGCAGGTTCATCCACTGCTTCTCCGAGATCGCTCAGCCTCTCACCCGGTTGACCAAGTCGGACGTGCCCTGGGAGTGGGGTTCCATGCAGCAGTGGGCCTTCGAGGAGCTGAAGAAGGCCCTCACCTCAGCGCCAGTGCTCGCCTTGCCCAACATTAAGGGTGCCGCAGACGGCACGGCACCTTTCGTGGTGCAGACGGATGCTAGCGGCATCGCTCTTGGGGGAGTACTGATGCAAGACAATGGAGATGGTCTTGGACTGCGCGTGATAGCATACGAGAGCCGCCAGTTTTCAGCCGCCGAGCAGAATTACCACACCGGCGAGCGTGAGCTAGGTGCTCTACACCATTGTACCACCGTTACCTGGCGGCATTACCTCATCTTCACCAACTTCCGCATCCAGGGTGATCACCGCCCCCTTGAATGGCTGATGGAACCTGGCAGAGAGCTTAGCCGCAGACAGGCACGCTGGTACATGGATCTGGTGGAAGTGGGAGTCCCGAGAATGGAGTACATCAAAGGAGCGCTGCTGCTGGTACCGGACGCCCTGTCCAGAAGACCCGACTTCAAGGACAAGGACGTGCGTGAGGGGTTGAAGGAGGCAGGGGTGATCGACCCCACCTCAGATCTACCGAAAGACCCCCTGGCAACGCTGGAGTCTGAATACTTCTCCAGCTCACCACCCGCAGCTCATCCCCACTGGGCCCAGACAGTTGACTGTTGGCTCTCAGCAGTGGAGACCCTCTCCGTGGCGGAACAGGCCATGGACATGGGGGAGACCATCGCTCTCGTTAACCCGAAGCTCTATAAGGGAATGAAGGAGGATCACCTCGACTTCGACATGCCTGACTGGCCTGCAGCTGATGGCGCGAAGCCGGTAAAAGCTCCACACAAACCCCCTGATAGAGCTCCACCCCAGATAAGGATAACGAGGAGTATGTCACGCGCTGGGAAGGCCTCTACGACCCCAGCGCCTCCGCAGTTGGCGTCACCGAAGACGCGAACACCTACGTCACGAGCTGACGCATCAGAGGCGCCCACTGAGAAGGTGCCAACGAGCTCACCAACCCCGCAGCAGGCGCCCCAACGGTCAACTCCATCCCCGGTCCTTCACCCACAGAAACGGCGGGCTCCCCCAGAGGACTCA
>LGRX02025443.1:0-15257 GCA_001247695.2 Cymbomonas tetramitiformis | reverse complement strand
TATATTATAAAAATCCGAATTGTGTACCTTTGCACGTTCAATCAAAAACATATCTCCGAGCATCTGTCGTCGTGCCCCTGGCACATTTGGTATCAGCGTGCTGCGATTTCGCCTCTGCGCAACTCGCCCACGGGCCTATTGAAGCTTTCGTTGTGATACAGGGGGAGAGCTGTACTTCCGGCTATCTGTGCGCAATTTTAGCCTCCGTAAGTACATTTTTTTTCGTATACAACGGCCGTATCCTCTGGAAAACATCTCCAAAACTTCATATTTTTGCTCCTTAACACTGGGGGCTCAAACTGGCTCAGAAACCCAAGCATTCGTTTTCCGATCTTAAACCCGAAGTCCGTCCCAGGCCACAAACGACCGTCAGGGAGCACCCTAAAGGGTTTCCCCGGTCTACAGTAGCCAAGAAAACGATATAGCTCATCTTTCCGAGCCCCAAAAAGGCGAAAAACCGCCCAAAACAGCCAAAAATAGCCGTTTTTGACAGTTTCCAGCCTACCCCAAAACCTCTCCCAGTAGCCCCCACCACCGAAAAACCCCTCTTTAGACCCCATAGAACAGCCTAGAAACCCCCGATACCGCCCTCACGGCCATCAGCAGCGGGGAAAGCTCCACCAAAAGGCGCTTTCAGCAGTTCTGGGACGTTTCTGGCAGCCCTTCAGCACCTCCTGGTATCTTCCAGCAGCGCACTGACTGGGGCTTTTCTTGGGACCTACGGAGTACAGATACCGTCTGGGACCTCACTGGACCCTCGTATTGGACCTGACACCTCCTTTTTCACTGTTGCTTGACTCTTGCCCGCGCGCCTAGGCACTCAAGAATCGTGTCGCGGAGCCCTGGCCAAATTTTGAGTTCGCTGGTGTATGGCAGTACCCCCTTCGCCAGAAGAATACAGAAGAGCGTGGTGGAAGCAAGGACCTATCAAGTGGGTATTCCCTCCAGACCCTACTTACCCACCAGCAGGCGCTTTCTGGCAGAGCGGTCCTTGGAGCGGTCCTCCTTCCCCCTCTTCCTCTGACGACGAAGAGGAGAACAGCGACTGAGCGCCTGGACATAGCCACGCTGGCTATCCCACCAGTGTACCACAACTGGGTGTGGGTTCAGATTGGAAACCTTCTCTTCCGCTACCCGAACTCCCAAGACCTAACAGTCTTCCCCGCGCTCCCTGGTTCATATCCAGTGCAAGGAATCGAAGAGTGGCCTTGGGTCCCCCCATCTCCACCTGGAAGTCCCGCTCCTTCGCCTCCAGCGAGTGACATCGACGAGGACGAGACTGATTAAATAAAAAAGGCGAGCACTCACTACTTTTGCTCACCTGTGGCTATTGCCACACCCAGTCTTTGAACTCAACCAGCTCAGCAGTCAGAATGTCACAGCAGACATCAGAGGCATTTCCCAGCATGAGTGTCAGCGCAGAGCAGCTACACCACACTCTGTTCTCTCCCATGACCTTCCCATCTCCCACCGCATACGCTTCCGCTCACCCCATTCCACATCCAGGCACCACCATGCCCTACACAGCGGTGCCCCGCCCTTATACTATGCCGGATGGCACCCCCGCACAGGCTGTATGGAACGGCGTCAATTGGGTATTGCCCCAATCAGCGCCCCTCGCTGGGGGAGTATCACCAGTGCCGTTCACACTGGGAGCCCATCACCCCGTGGGCGCATATCCCACACCGTTCCAACAACAGCTACAGCAGCAGCAGCAGTGGCTCGCGAACCAGCAGCAGCAACAGCAGTGGCTTCAACAGCAGCCACTGGAACCGATGCAGCAGCAGTTACAGCAGCAGCAGTTACAGCAGCAGCAGCTACAGCAGCAACAGCAGCAGCAGCAGCAGCAGCAACAGCAACCGCAGCCGCCACAACTGCCGCAACATCGACCACAGCAGCCCTATCAGCTGGCACCAGCCACCTCCGCGCTTCATGGCTCAGGCGCGGATCCCTCATCGCTGCAGCACTTCATCAGCATCGGCGCCGCGGCCCTGCCAGACCCTCTGCAGGTACCCCTTGACAGCGGGGTTCAGCAGAACGTCTTGGGCGGTACCCAGCTCTTGGTGCGTCACCTTCCCGCGGTGGCGACAACCTCAGAGACTCGCCGGCGTCGGCGTTCCCGCAGGGCATCCTCGGGCCCTGCGACACATGGCAAGCATCTTCCAGGCCCAAGCCACGCACCTGACCACTCTGACCCCGACTCCGGCACGGACATCAGCCGCACCAGCACGGGGACCAGAGGCAGCCGAAGCACGCAGGCACGGGCTGAGCGCAGGCGGAGGGCCGCCCACAGGTCCGGCTCCGACTCGGACGCGAGCAGCCGAAGTGAACACATTCGCAGAGAAGTCCTGGCAGCAGTACAGGCCCTGGACATCTCCGCGGTGCTCTCGAGAGGACTCGCGCTGCCTGGTGCGACGGCATCGGCAGGAGCCTCCCCACCAGGCGACCCTCAGGGCAGCGCACCGGGCCTGGCGGCGGACCATCTACACGAGGCAGACGCCGCCGCCAGCGTAACCCCTCCAGTGCCTCAGACCGCCGCTGAGACCGCTCCCGCCGAACCTCCCACTCAGGGCCGGCCAAATCCCCATAACATGATGGTGGCCCGCCGGCGTCAGTCGATGGAGACGGTGGTGCACGGCGGTGGCAACCCCGACTCAGAGCCCAGAGACTCCAGTCCAAGCGACTCGCCACCAGGCCCCCCTAGTGATCCACCTCAGGATCCCCCTGACGATCCCGCACCGGAGCCCTCCTACCCTCAGTACCCAGAGGTCAGAGCCCTCTTCGTCACCCACGATGGTGGGTCATTGTGGGTGCACCAGTCAGCTGGGGTGCGAGGCGCGGCACCCGTCTCCCTGCCATGGGACGAACGCCGCCGGGCTGGGGTGCAGGGCGACGCCATCTTGTTCAGGATCATGCACCTGCTGGGAGCGCCGCTGACTGCATATGCGCGCATGGGAGTCCGGCTACACCATGCACCCCTACCCCTTACCAACCCTCGTGTGGAGACCTGGGTCCTCATGGTCGACCGCGAGGTCATGGATATGGCAATGGGGGACCCAGCCGCGGCCAATGTGCGGTCTACCAGCATGGGGCAGCCAGTGTGGGAGTGGATCCCTGCTACTGCGCGGGAGTCGGAGATGCAGAACTTCGATCAGGACGGGCTCGCCGCGTGGTCGGAGGTCAGCAACTCCGATTGGTACCGGAGCATGAGCGTGGTGGCCGCACAACCATCCACACCCCTGCCCTTCCATACACCTCTTCCACTCCCCGCACCACCATCAGCCCCTACATTACCGCCCACTCCGACCGCAGTCCCCACAAATCCCGCGCCTGCGCCTCCGCCCGCGCATGCCCCGGGACCACCACCTCCTGCCCGTTTCCCCATTCCGCCGCCGCAAACCCCGTTCACTCTGCCGCTGCCGCGAACCCCGTTCACTCTGCCGCCGCTGCGAACCCCGTGCTCTCTCCCAGCGCCACCCCCTTTTGTTCCAGGCATCGTCCGTCTGCCGCAGGGCACTAACCTGCGAGCATCCCCAGACGAGGTCCGCCTGGAGCACAAGACCAAAGAGATGGTGCTAAAGCTGGTCAAGAGCGTCACCAGGTTCCCCCGCTCCGCGTCCGACACAAAATCGGCCGACAAGGAGGGCCTCCTGACGCAGTTGGAGCACTACTCCAACATGGTGCGGAAGGTATTCCAGGAGGCCATCGTGATCGAAGCACTGACCACTCCCAGTTGTACGCCGTCAGTATCAGCGTACCAGGCGAGTGTGTCAAGCCTTCTTTGGAGCTTCAAGGAGTACACTCTTCAAGACCAGCAGAGAAAGTTCTTGGAGCGCGCGGCGGGGACCTTTGGGTCCGAGCAAGCTTGGCACCAACGCTACGGGGAGCTGGACGTGTTCTTCAGCGATCTGGCGGTGTGCTCTCTGACGCAGGCCTACCTGGAGAACGCACACGGTGAGGCCATTGCCCTGAAGCAGGCGGTGAACGAGACCGCGGCGGAGTATTTCTCGCGACTGGAGACCCGCATGGCCTCCGTCAACTTCCTGGCCGGCAGAGTCCCCAATTGCGTGGAGATGACCAACCTGTCGATGCTCTCTACGTACCGCCGAGGGCTGAAATATGCACCCAAGGTGATGCGGCGCCTGAGAGCCATCCACTTGGATGTCTCCAAACCAGAAGAGTGGGAGAGGAAGGCCGTCGTTGACGACATCCCAGGCACCCACAACGCCTTGTTGAAGATTCGGGAAGTTGCTGAGGAGGTGGAGAGTGACATTGACACGGAGGCGGCTCAGAGGCGCTCTCAAGACCGTCCTCCCCCTGCTGTTTCCTTCGCTAACCCACCACCTCGCACCCCCTTCTACAGGCGTACCCCCTCTTCGAGCCGCCCGGCTCTTGCCATGCTGGAGAATGGGCCTGCCACCACCGTCGCCGCGGCAGTGCCCCCTTTGCCACCACCACCTGGCCTCTCCCGCCCCGACGCTCCGAAAGTCCGCCGGTGCTTCGCCTGCGGCTCTGCGGAGCACATCGTCCGTAACTGTACGGACGAGGCTAAACTCAAGGAGTGGAGGGCCAATGCACCCGCTCGACTGGCGAACTCCCCTGGGTTTGTAGCCGCCATCGTTTGGGCCATCGAGCAGCAGGAGGACATCTCCTCGGTGGATGGCGTCCCAGAGGAGTTCTCCGAGGAGGTCTTGGCTCTTGCTACCTGTGAGGACGAGCAGAGCTACCAGACCCTGGCGGCCCTTGCGGGCATCGAGCTTGTGGAGGGTGACGGCCTCCCCCCGGTGGAGAGCGATGAATGACTGGCCGGCGGCCAGCCCCAGACCCTGCCCTTCGAGGAAGTGAGGTCTTGCCCTGATGATCAGACCCTCTCCGCCCTGGAGAAGCGGTCAGAACCAGTGGAACCCCGACGCGCCCGAGGACGCAGAGACCCTTGGGGCCAACGTCCCCATCCCAAGAGCGTGGCCTTCACCTCTTGGACCCGCTTGCGACGCACCTACCGCTCAGCTGGTGCCCCATCGCCGCCGAGGGATGACTTGTCCAGCCACCCTCTTGCAGGAAGCACCCCCTTCGATGAGCCGTCACTACCTTTTGATGACGGCCCTGCTTATACACAAGCGAGGATCGAGGGTCGGAGGGGACGGCGAGTTCCCCGGCACAGACCCCCCATTATGGGCAACAACCGCGGAGAGCCCCGCGATCTTCGCCCCCGACCGCGTGTTGTCCTACCGCTGCCCATCTATCAGTCCAACCTCGCAGACCCACGGAAAAGGCTAACTGCGTGGCACTGGAAGAGAGATCTGTACTCCCTCCCCCTCGAGGTCGCCATGCAGAAGGTCCGCAGAGCTCTGCGCAAATCCCCAGAGGCTGCCAAGGACCTGGTGGATAAGATGTCGGAGCGCGTCCGCAGCCGCATACACTCTGGGAGTCGATCGCCAAAGGAGCGCGTGAACCGCGCCAACCAGCTGGCAGAGAGGATACGCATTGCCCGCGAACCTCAAGATCGCAAGGAGGGCCATCAGCGCATAGCATTGTGGCACCTCCTCTCACACGACGGTCGCCAGCAAGTCCCCGAACCCTCTAACACCAGCTCCCACGACCTCTACGCGGCTTGGAGAGAGCTGTCGCCCGCCGAGCAGCAAAAGGCAATCGCCACTTCGAGCCCAGACTCTTCTCCAGGTAGCAGGCTGTGGGAAAAGGAGGGCGCACGAAGAGCAGCAGCGAGATCTTCGACATCCCTCTGCACCCTGGACACTGAAGTGGGCACGATACCTGGGACAGCGGGAGATGTGGGTCTACCTGGCACCTGGTGCAGTCTGCACGCAGTACACCAGTACAAGATGAGGAAGCTGGGTCCCAGCCCTTTGGGAGCATCCCCTCCATCATCCTCGCTGGCCGAGCCCACAACAGAGACTACATCTTCGCACCATGATAACGCGCCGGCCACTCCGGGAGGAAACCCCGAAGGTTCATCCTACTGCTCAGAGGCAGAGGAGACCTCCACACCCAGTTCGCTTTGCTTCACCCAGCAGATGACCACCGTCAGAACGCATGAAGCAGATGAAGCGCGCCCCTGTCTCGACAGCCACCCCATCGCTGAAGACCCTGAGGTGATGGAAGAGGAGTCCTCGGTCAATTCGCTCTGCTTCACCCAGCAGATGGCAGCAGCTGGGACCCCTGAGGCGAGAACTGACCACCAGAGCTCCCACCAACTCGCCCACAACTCCCCTACTGGCAGCCCTCAGCATGACGAGGATCCTCTCACCCATGGCAGTCTCATCAATAGTGTCGCTACCCATGCGAGCCCCACAACAAGCGGCACTACCCACGTGAGCCCCACAGTAAGCGGCACTACCCATGTGAGCCCTACCACCAGTGGCACTACTCATGTGAGCCCTACCACCAGTGACACCACCCATGTGAGCCCTACCACCAGCGACACCACTCATGTCAGCCCCACCTCGAGCGAATGCACCTCAGCGGGCACCCTGCTGACGGCGAGTGCAGACAATCTTGTCAGTCATCCGACTGAAGATGTTGATTTGCTGGATGAGGAGTTCTACGCCGCGTGTAGGCAAACGTTGGAAGAATGCCGCGAGGCCTCGGACAACCTCCTCCCCAACCTCAAGTGCAAAAGCATACGCACAGATGGGGGAGTTCAGTGGAAGACCGACATCGAGGGTACCCTCGCAGCGGCACATGACGAAGAAGGACCGCTACTGCTGGTATTCTATGCAACCCTCAGAGGGCACACGGTCAAGGTGCTGATCGACTCGGGGGCCTCTGACAACTTCATCTCGGAGCAGAGCGCTAAGCGATGTGGCCTCACGACACGAGCCGGCTCCGAGATGCGAGTCACCCTGGCGGATGGATCTGTGAAGATCACTGGCGCCACCGCGTACGCCAAGTTTAACACGCACACCACCACGGGCACCTATACGGAGAACGCCCTTGCCCTCCGGATCCTACCACTGGGCATACAGGTGGATGTTATCCTTGGCGGAAGGTGGCTGCGCAGTCACTCTCCTGTCACTCTGGGCTATGAAGGGAATGGCTCCGTCTCCTTCCTCAGGAAGTCCCGCAGTGGTAAGATTGGGGATCGCGTCACCATCACAGGCTGTTCTCCTGGGAAAGCATCTGGGGACAGGTCTCCGAAGGGCACGGCCTGCGCGGGATTGGTGGATGAGGTGTTCCTAACCCCTGCCCAGCTGAAGAAGTACCTGGTGTACGCGGAGACGCAGAAGCTACGCGGCAATGACGACCCGGAGATACAGCCCGCCTGGCTCATGGTGGCCGAGAAGTCCCCCGACGATACTGCTTCTGCCTTTGCAGCCACGGCTATCGACTCTGAGAACGCCGAACCCGCTGCGGATACTGAAGATGCAGAAGTGAGCCCTGAGTGGACCCTCAAGTTTCAGGACTTCTGGGGTGAGGAGTACAAAAAGGAGATGACGACTGCCCTACCGAACCTCGATGGACTCAGACATGACCCCCAAGATGAAGCCAACATTAACCTGGACCCTGAGCTGAGCAAGAAGGGGCCTCCCTGCCAGCGCATCTACAAGAAGTCTGCAGAGGAACTCCGCCAACTTCGAGAACGCGTGGAGACTCTGATGTCCAAGGGCTACATCCGACCCTCTTCCAGCCCTTATGCAGCTCCCTGTTTGATGGTCCCTAAACCCGGGAACCCCAAGGAGCTGCGACTGGTGATCGATTACCGGCTCCTCAACCGCCAGACAGTTAAGGACAAGTATCCTCTCCCAGACATCCAGATGATGTTCGACGAGATGCAGGGTGCGAAGTTCTTCTCTTCGTTCGACGCGGTGGATGGCTTCTGGCAAGTACCGATGGCACAAGGAGATGTCGAGAAGACCGCCTTCACCACCCAGATGGGGTCATATGAGTGGTTGGTCATGCCGCAGGGGCTGCAGAATTCACCATCTCAGTACCAGCGACGGATGCAGCGGGCCTTGGGCCATCTCCCATTTGTCCGGATCTTCATCGATGATGTGGTCGTCTTCAGCAACACCGCTGCAGAGCACTACGAGCACGTCAAGCAACTGCTCCTGACATGCAGGGAGAAGGGCGTCTTCCTCAAGAGGTCCAAGTGCCAACTGTTGAAGAAATCCTTACGGTTCCTTGGCCACTGTATCTCCGCAGATGGCTGCAGACCCCAACACGACAAGGTGGCTGCAGTGAGGGACTGGCCCGAGCTGGAGACGGTTACCCACGTCAGGCAGTTCTTGGGCCTAGCGGGGTATTACCGCAGGTTCATCCACTGCTTCTCCGAGATCGCTCAGCCCCTCACCCGGTTGACCAAGTCGGACGTACCCTGGGAGTGGGGTCCCATGCAGCAGTGGGCCTTCGAGGAGCTGAAGAAGGCCCTCACCTCAGCGCCAGTGCTCGCCTTGCCCAACATTAAGGGTGCCGCAGACGGCACAGCACCTTTCGTGGTGCAGACGGATGCTAGCGGCATCGCTCTTGGGGGAGTACTGATGCAAGACAATGGAGATGGTCTTGGACTGCGCGTGATAGCATACGAGAGCCGCCAGTTCTCAGCCGCCGAGCAGAATTATCACACCGGCGAGCGTGAGTTAGGTGCTCTACACCACTGTACCACCGTTACCTGGCGGCATTACCTCATCTTCACCAACTTCCGCATCCAGGGTGATCACCGCCCCCTTGAATGGCTGATGGAACCTGGCGGGGAGCTTAGCCGCAGACAGGCACGCTGGTACATGGATCTGGTGGAGGTGGGAGTCCCGAGAATGGAGTACATCAAAGGAGCGCTGCTGCTGGTACCGGACGCCCTGTCCAGAAGACCCGACTTCAAAGACAAGGACGTGCGTGAGGGGTTGAAGGAGGCAGGGGTGATCGACCCCACCTCAGATCTACCGAAAGACCCCCTGGCAACGCTGGAGTCTGAATACTTCTCCAGCTCACCACCCGCAGCTCATCCCCACTGGGCCCAGACTGTTGACTGTTGGCTCTCAGCAGTGGAGACCCTCTCCGTGGCGGAACAGGCCATGGACATGGGGAGACCATCGCTCTCGTTAACCCGAAGCTCTATAAGGGAATGAAGGAGGATCACCTCGACTTCGACATGCCTGACTGGCCTGCAGTTGATAGCGCGAAGCCGGTAGAAGCTCCACACAAACCCCCTGATAGAGCTCCACCCCAGATAAGGATAACGAGGAGTATGTCACGCGCTGGGAAGGCCTCTACGACCCCAGCGCCTCCGCAGTTGGCGTCACCGAAGACGCGAACGCCTACGTCACGAGCTGACGCATCGGAGGCGCCCACTGAGAAGGTGCCAACGAGCTCACCAACCCCGCAGCAGGCGCCCCAACAGTCAACTCCATCCCCGGTCCTTCACCCACAGAAACGGCAGGCTCCCCCAGAGGACTCACAGAATTGGCGTGTCCGAGCAGAGTACTCCTCGAAGTACGCCGAGAAATTTGGACCCTTCGATGTGGACGCCTGTTGTGACTTTGGCGGCCGCAACAGACAGGCGGATAGATTCTGGACAGACTGCCTTTCAGAGAAATGGAGGGGCCTTCGGGTTTGGTGTAACCCTCCATACAACTCCAAGTGCATTACTGTGGAGGCGATCTTGAACAAGTATATCGCAGAATGGAAGGCAGACCCAGAGAACACCTCAGCAGTCTTCGTTCTACCAGATCACCAGTCCAAGCTTCCCGCGTGGCGCAAACTTTTCAGAAAGGCCAATATGCAGATTGTGGAGGTCATCCCTACTCACGATGACAAGGGCGAGCCCAACCAGTTCTTCGAGAACCCAGATGGGAGAGCCTTCGACCTTCGCTGGCCTGTTCTGATAGTACACGCCCCTCCCGCCAAACCACAACCAGCACGCGTGAGGCATCCGCGAACAGCCCCCGCTGTGATAAGGACAGGTGAGGCGGCAGACTTCAGAGACGCAGCCTCCCAGCAGTCGGACTCAAAGTTCCTGCGCGCGTTGAAAGCGGAGTACACCCGAGAGGGGACACTTCGTTCACTAAGAGAGAAAGTGAAAGCGGCACCACACCAATGCCTACAGGACTTCAGGCTAGTGGGTGAAGTGGTTTGGAGGACCGCAGCAGGGAGATATCAGTTGGTGCTGGGGGAGGACTCTCCACTTCGAGAAGTAGTGATTCGCCATGCTCATGAGTCATTGTCCTCGGGTCACACTGGGCGAGACAAGACTCTGGAGAGGGTGCTGCGACGCTTCTATTGGCGTGGTGCCGCGGAAGATGTGGGCACCTGGGTTGCATCCTGCGCAGTGTGCCAATCAGTGAGGCCGCGGGGAACTTACCCGGATGGGTTGCTAAACCCTCACAGCATCCCGAACAGGCCATGGCAGGATGTCGCGGTGGACTTCGTCACCGGCCTGCCGGTATCAGAGAGGGGCAATGATGCTTTCGTGGCCTTCACCTGCAAGCTGACGAAGATGGTCCACGTTGTGCCGATGAACTTCGGCGACAGCTCCGCAGCTGTGGTGGCCAGAATCTACTTTGACTCGGTGTGGCGCTTACATGGCGCGCCTATGAAGATTGTCTCTGATCGTGACCCACGGTTTCAAGATGCTTTCTGGCAGGAACTCATGAGACTGATGGGTGTGAAAGTGGCTCGTACCACGCCGTACAACCCTCGGTCTGACGGCCAGGCGGAACACAGCAACAGGGTTATTGAGGACATGCTCAGGTCCTTTGTAGACGCCAATGTGGAGGACTGGGATCTGTTCACCACTAACGTGGAGTTCGCGATCAATGACTCCAGGAGTGAATCTACTGGCTTCACGCCATTTGAACTGGTGTTCGGGTTCTCGCCGCTGTCGCAGTTGGACCTTTTCCTGGAGGCCGCACAGTCCACCGCTGGACGACGAACTGGGGGAGTAGGCACCGCACACGAAGTGGCTGTGAAATTTTCGTCGCAGCTGCGGGACGCCAGACAGCGGTTAGAGCTGGCTCAACAGCGACAGCGCGAACAGTTTGATCGCAGACACGGGCAGCGGGAGTATGCTGTTGGAGATCTGGTCTGGATAGAGGCGAAACACCTTACGGAGAAGGTGATGGATCGCTCCATCTGTAGGAAACTGACCAAGCGCTGGCATGGACCAGTTCCTGTGACCGAACGCTTCTTCAGCGATGTACAGATGACCATGCCGAGGCCGACAGAGGAGCCCCAGTAGCCTACCGCCTACGCCTCCCTCCTCACTGGCGGATTCACGACGTGTTCGCTCAACATCGCCTCAAACCGTACACCAGCGGTCAAGATGCTTTTGCCGCACGCGATCACCTAGCAGTACCTGAAGAGGTGGTAGTGGACGGTCAGATGTCCACTACCCGGCCTTGGGTACATAGGGATGTACCCAAGGTCACGTGTACATCATTGGGTCGTGCATGCAAGGTTCGCGTCCGATGGCCTTATGGCTGACAGGATATGTCCTCAAGACATCCCTTCAGATATACAACCACTCGCTTTGAGCAGTTTCGATCATTTGGGTGATTTTTAGATGGTATCAAAGTTGTCAAATTGCAGATTTATAGACATTTGTAGTTGACACATTTGCTGGGTACATACCTTGGGTACATCGAACTTTAGGCATACTTATGGATGGCATACCAGGTCAATTCAAAATTTGGAGACCTATGTTGAAAAGTTCACGAGCTGCGCTTTCTGGAGTGTCACGTCAAAAATTAGATCCGACTTCATCTTCACTGAGCAAATCGGTTTCAAAGTTAAGCAATGATTTTTGATCACGAACGAAACCCATGGGAACAATTATTGAGTACTGTAAGGGGTATGGTCGACATGATGGCGCTGTGCGCGGCCATCCATGTCCCATCTTGAGTATACGTGTCAAATGTCACATTCCCATCCGCCACGATGACTTGATGTCAAAGTGCGTTGTCATGAATGGCAATATGGTGCCTGATATGTCGAAAATGCTTGGGTACATAGGGATGTACCCAAAAACGCTTGGGTACATCGTAATGTACCGCAGGGTAGTAGACACAGAAGGAAGCACACGTTGAGCGCATCCTTGCACGTCGAGTGCGGTCTGTTCGAGGAAAGGAGGTGGAAGAGTGGAAGGTTCGCTGGACTGGCTACTCCAAAGCTCACGACCAATGGAGGACGCGTGACAAACTTGAACGCGGAAGTCCACTTCAACAACTTCGTGAATTCGAGCAAGCGAGACTGCACATGGAAGCGCAAGTCCGCGACGAAGCCACTCGGCGACGCGAGCAGCGTGGCCGCCACTCCGCTCAAGCCGGAATGACACTGGCCCACCTCATCACTAATCCCTGCGATGAACTGGACCAGCTCGAACAGATGGAAGATGATATCCCCCTGCCGTGGGAACGCCAAGAGCGCGTGGAAGATGGGTCGTTGGCACTGGTGACAGAGCTGCTGGCAATACAGGCAAAAACAACCCGCACGCCCAGGATTCTCGTACTTTTCAGCGGTACTGGCTCAGTAGAGAGGGAATTCCTAAATTGCTTCCCCTCCGCCTCAGTGGTGACCCTCGACTCCGGGCATATCTGGCAACCCACTCATGTGTGTGACATCCTGCAATGGGACTACAGACAATACCCGCCTGGATTCTTCGATGTTATTTGGGCAAGTCCCCCCTGCAGGCAGTACAGTCAAGCGCGCACCACTGGTGGACCCCCTGACCTTCAACGATGGAATCGCCGGAATGAGACTGGCCCCAGTCTCATTCCAGTCTCATTTTTTTGGGGTCATTTTTTTTTGTGGAATTTACACACATTTGATGCACTTAAACAAAAAATAACATTGTCGAATGCAAATTTTGAGAAATTTGATGTTTTTTCGACGATTTAGTGTGTTTTTCTGCCACGCGAACTCAGAAAAATCACCAAAAATACGATTCTCGACGAAAAATCCCCAAAACTTTTTCAAGTATGAATTTCCAATATACTTTACATATGCTTGATGCATAACAATAAGAACTCCTTGGAAAACAACGGATTTTTTCAATTTCGACCACCCTAACATGGGGAAATATCATTACGGGGCCAGTCGTATGGGAAATAACCCTGGAAATTGGGTGGTAAACTATATTGCAGGAGTTTAAAGCACAGTTGTTACGTTATTTTGACGGGTTTGAACTTGGTTACAAGTCCACAATCGCAAGTTGCACACAGGAATAGTTGGATGCATAATTTTGGTGACCGTTTTGGTCATTTTACCCCTCAAACCCTGAAAACCCTGAGCGCTGGAATTGTCCATGTGAAGTTAAGCAACATACTCAAGAGTTACACGGCGCGTTGTCACCGTTTCGAGTTTGTATTTCCTTATATCATACAAAGAAACCGCTCTAGCGAGCTGGGATTGAAACAGTATACACATGGTAGGAAGATCTGTAAAAAGAAGGACGCCATGTTCAGGGTAAACAAACTTGTAAAACAGATTCTACTCAGAGAACAGGTTGTCGGCAATAGTCTTTAAAAGCTCTTCCTTTTCAGGACCTGAAGGCATACCGCCCTCGGGCGGACAGATGCGCTCATCCCAGCAAGTCAGCATTTCCGCAGGGTTGAAGGGATGCCACGCCCTGTGCCGAACTCCTCCGCGCCTGAAAGCGTCTGCGGTAAACAGCAAGTCCGTGTTCTTGAAAGTGCGCAGCTTGCGCTTGGAGCCCGGCATAAGGTTCGCAGCGCGTGGAATCCAGAACTGCCAGTGTACCAAACGTTTCTCCGAATCCAAGTCCAAGACCTCAACATAGTGCATGGGAAGTGAAACCTTCCCACGTGCAAGTGGAACCGTAAACCAGCACTCGTCGGCGGGGTTGTTTTCACCTGCAGCGGTGACAGCAAACGTTTTTGGAACTGCAGTTATCATTTCGAAGGTGTAGTCTGCCGGGAGGAAACGAGCCACAGCACGTTGCGCCAACGGCATGTCGTCCTCGTCTGATGAGTCCGACTTCACAGAAACTGCTGGAGCAGTTACGGGCCTTGCTGCTCGCTGAAGTAAAGGCATGTCGTCATACGAGTCCGACTCACTCTTCTCGGGCGATTCCTGAAATAGACAGCGGCCATTGTTGCAGAACGTGTCCTGGCCTTCCGTTGAGGAGGGGAAAAGGTGGGAGACGCTGTCGTAGGGGGAGAACCTCGTGGTCGTTTAGGATCACCTGCTTCCGCCTGCCCAACTTTGCGAGTCTTGACACTGTCTTGGACAGGGGAGGAAGGAGGGGACGATGGGTATACACGCTTAATGCCAGCGGCAGCATTAGCGCGCATGCCGGCACCTCTCCCAACTGCAGCTTGACTGTTTGGGACAGTTGATCTCCCCCCACGTCCTTTGCCACGACCTTTCCTTGCACCGCTTCCAGCAAGCTTGTTGCTTGGCTTTGTCGGGACCGGTTGATCTCCCCCACGTCCTTTTGCCTCGACCGCTTACTTTGCTTCAGCAGCTGCGGCTTGACCGTCGGGGCCGGTTGTTCTCCCCCCACGTCCCTTGCCTCGACCTTTCCCTGCACCTGCTTCAGCAACTGCAGCTTGACCATCGGGGCCAGTTGTTCTCCCCCCACGTCCCTTGCCTCGACCTTCACCTCCGTTGTCGTCGGAAACCGGTCTCGCGCTTCCTGCATTTGAACGCTGACCGCGACGCCCCTTTTCCTGATGTTCCTTGCGCGCTGCGGCGGTCGCATTGAACAAACGTGTGGCCAACTCTGCAGCAAGCCCCGCACCGTCGAGCCCCATATGCTGCAACACCGCCTTAAGCTCGCCCTTATTGTACCTGAATAATAAGGAACAGAATGAGGAACGCTTTGGTCAGTCAATGGGCAGCGTGCTTGATGGCGGTTCATATCATGTACTAATTAAAGGAAGTGACTATTGTAGAACTCGCCAGAAAGAAATATCTTCAACTCGACGTGCTTCTTGCTCACATCTTTTCGTTATTTTGGGAATGTCCACTGGCAGATCCTTGACCATCACATTTCTGCCGTCTGCAATGGTCTCCAACTCTGGTTGAGGTTCGGTTGTTGCGGGGTCGGACGCCTCGGTCGTGTTCTGGTGCCAAGCGTTGCTCAGCAGCAACTTCAAGTCCAAGGGTTGCTGCTGATCAAACTTCGGGCCCTTCCAGGTGTCGTAGTCGGAAGCTTTCTGTGGTTAAGGAAAATACCCACATAGATGTTCTTGTTGCTCATGAGAGATACGGTCGACACCATGATCACATAGCCGCTGAAACGCATTCAGCGTGGCTGCCTCCTCCTTCGCTGGAAGCGGCTCCAC
>LGRX02025442.1:0-24400 GCA_001247695.2 Cymbomonas tetramitiformis | reverse complement strand
GTAGTCAGGAGATACGCCCTTCCGGCGGGCATGGGGAGGCGTGGGGTAGGTGCTAATCGTGAAATTTAGCGAGGAGTTCGAAAATGAGGTCGAAAATATCGCCCGAGACCGCCAGGGATCGATGTTATTGGGGTTGGAATGGCTATTGCTGTGATGGTGAGATAGCTGAGCTTTCAGGGGGCTCGATCTGAACTACGACGGTGTGTGGGTTCACAGCACGCCTTACATGTGCCAAGAGGTATTTAAGCCTGAACGTGGGCTCCCTATATCCCTTTCGACGTGTGCTTGATGCTTGCCGGGGGGCAGGATCTTCCTCGCTTCGTAAGACAGTCATCCGAAGGCTGAGATGTAGTAAGGTATGGTTCACGGATATCGGCTCAAAATAGTGGTCGCGATCTCTACCCCCCTGAGGACCACACGGTTATAGACATGATTTTTAAAATTGCTAGAAATTTGTCGCCAACCCTCGAAACTTTCACCTAATACTCACAAGTGTCAGAATCCGTTCGCCCTACGCCTTGAAATGGACCTGGAAGCCCGATGAATGGTGTAGAATACAGGCAAAAGTTAAATTTTGGCTTGCTATAACCGTGAAGCCCTCCTGCGGTCCCTTTGTACCGCAGATCAGGGTATGCCTGGTTAGAGGCCGAAAGGCTGAGAGGGTAGGCGAAGTTAAGCAATCCGACGACTCGCAGGGAGTGTTGGGTCAATAGGTTGCATGCGAGCGCTCTCCCAACAGGGCCGAACATGGTGAGCAGGCTGGTGATCTCAGGGGGGGTAGAGGTGTCCAGGGTGCTCTACGCTTCTTGAGTAGACAAATCGTTCGATGGAGGTAGTAGTCAGGAGATACGCCCTTCAGGCGGGCATGGGGAGGTGTGGGGTAGGTGCTAATCGTGAAATTTAGCGAGGAGTTCGAAAATGAGGTCGAAAATATCGCCCGAGACCGCCAGGGATCGATATTACAAGCGGGGTCTGATACTGGTCTGATGTGCAGGTGCTCTACGCTTCTTGAGTAGACAAATCGTTCGATGGAGGTAGTAGTCAGGAGATACGCCCTTCAGGCGGGCATGGGGAGGCGTGGGGTAGGTGCTAATCGTGAAATTTAGCGAGGAGTTCGAAAATGAGGTCGAAAATATCGCCCGAGACTCACGGGGAAGCCGATTTCCCCCCCACTGTATGGGGGCCTGCTTCTCCTTGCGTCACCCCTCACTGTGTGTGGCATGTGTCACCCGTGACCGTGCCACCGTCACGTTAGCCTTCCCTGTTTAGACAGTCCGTATGTCTGTCTAGCTAGTTTATGCTATCACATTCCGAGCACCCGTCACTGTGTGTTTTCTGACTGCTTCGTATATATATACACCTTATATATATACACCGATATCACCGTTTCTATCAGGTTATCGACCCACATCACGCTTGGTGGTGTTCGGTTTGGCTTGACTCGCTTTGGCTTTCCGCCGATTCTACAATTCCCTTTACTTCCTTTGGGCGTTCATCGGTTTGAGTGCAGCCGCCTCATCCAACTTCCTTGCCCGACTTCGCGTGGTTCCTACCGTCTGTGACTGGTTTTACGTGATCTCCCTCGGCCAAACTTCCTTTGTTTACTTCCTTCATTCTGGCCGCCTACTTCCTTCCACCAACGCTCTGGCCAGCAGCGCCTCTGCTGCCGGAAAACTGGCTTACCTTACGGCATTTTTGACGTGACCGCCGTGTTCCTCGTCAAAAACTGACCCAATTTGACTCCTACATCGTCCGATTCCGTTAATTTTACAAGAAGTTACGTTATCACCATCAACCCAAACGTCCACTCGACTTTCTGACTAGCAGCACCCCTTCTGGCGGGAATACGGGTTACCGTACGACGTTTTTGACATTACCCTCGTTTTCCTCGTCAAATTTCACCCCAATTTGACTTCTCCATCGCTTGGTTTGGTTAACTTTTCGAGGAGTTACCTTTCACCCACGAAACCCTATCGACGCGCCTTCCAGATTTTGCAGACGCAGAGATCATGGCCTCGCTACGCCAGCGTGCGCGCATGGCCGCAGTTCGGTCTGCACTGGACTTGCTTCGACGACAGCATCTTCCCTTTGGCTGTGGTCTGGTGGTGCCTGGTGGTGCTTACACACCAAGCACCAAACTCGAGTCCATCGCGTTCGCCATCAACAACGAGTGCTTTGACTCCTTCGACTTCGTCCCTCCACTCCCTTCGCCCTCGCCTTGCACCCCACCTCTTCACCATCTAGTGGTGTGTGGTGATGTTGCCACGCCCACTTCGCCCCTCACCATCGTTCCTTTCGAGCCATTCCCAATGCGCTCAATCGCGCCCCCTTACCGCATTTTTCACCTTCCACCTCCCCAACCCCTTCTCATCGACGCATTCGCTCTGGTGGTGCCAGGCTACTTTTGGCTTTGGCACCGCACAGGAGTTGGTTGATTCGTCGTCTGGATGCCCCTCGACATCTTCGAGGACACCGCCGCCACCACTTAGTGAATACGCGGCCACATCGCAACCGACATGTTAGTGAACTAGTCTAGACCTTCGCCGCAATTATCTTGCAGAGTGACACCGCATCTTGCTAGCTGTTAGCTAGCTGCAATGGTCCCTTGAACTCTGACATTAAGTGACATTGGGTTTAGGTTTTAGGGTTTGCTTGCTCTAGGATTGCCACTCACACCTTCGGGGTGAGGTGGTGTCACGGGGAAGCCGATTTCCCCCCCACTGTATGGGGGCCTGCTTCTCCTTGCGTCACCCCTCACTGTGTGTGGCATGTGTCACCCGTGACCGTGCCACCGTCACGTTAGCCTTCCCTGTTTAGACAGTCCGTATGTCTGTCTAGCCAGTTTATGCTATCACATTCCGAGCACCCGTCACTGTGTGTTTTCTGACTGCTTCGTATATATATACACCTTATATATATACACCGATATCACCGTTTCTATCAGAGACCGCCAGGGATCGATGTTATTGGGGTTGGAATGGCTATTGCTGTGATGGTGAGATAGCTGAGCTTTCAGGGGGCTCGATCTGAACTACGACGGTGTGTGGGTTCACAGCACGACTTACATGTGCCAAGAGGTATTTAAGCCTGAACGTGGGCTCCCTATATCCCTTTCGACGTGTGCTTGATGCTTGCCGGGGGGCAGGATCTTCCTCGCTTCGTAAGACAGTCATCCGAAGGCTGAGATGTAGTAAGGTATGGTTCACGGATATCGGCTCAAAATAGTGGTCGCGATCTCTACCCCCCCTGAGGACCACACGGATATGGATTCCTCGCTAAAAAGTCATAACGCGTGGGTGGCGTCGCGGCAAATGTACGCGAATGCAGTGGCACTGTCATGGTTAGCGTCTGGCGATCGTGAGATCGAAAAATCGACTGTATCGCCCGTTGGGATTTTAGCTTTGCTTTTTCATCTCTGTTCGCTTTCCTCATACATAGCAAATGAACAAAAAAAACGAACGGAGATGGTCACCAAAATGACTCATATCTAAATTCATGACACCTACAGCGAACGGAGATGAAACATAGCGAATGGTTCCAAATCATAAGGAGCAGAGGTCAAATTTATTATTTAGAAATTATTTATCACAATTATGATTATCTTAGCATAAATTATATATCGAAGGCACCACATTCACTCTCAATGTCATGTCATATGACACAGGGTGAAGTTCATATATAATTATAAAGGGGATGGCAGTACACTTGCGCGAAAAATTATTCAAAAATTCGATTTTTAAAATTTTCTAGAAAATTTTAAAAAATTTTGACCCCCCCTTTTTGGGCCCTTAACACTGTAGAGGCCGAATTAATTCATTTTACAGTGTTAAGGACCCATTTTGGCGTTTTGATTTGATTCTGATTATGTCTGATTATGAAATATGGTTCGCCGGGGCGCAGGCGAGGCAGGGGAGCTGACCTGGGACACGTCATTAGCATTTATGCTCCCAGGATATTTTTCATATAAATATTTTAAAATATTTCTGAATATTTTTATATTTTTATATTTTACTTTTTCATGTATAAATTTAAATAAGCGGCGTCTTGACAAGAACCCTTGTCCGTAGACGTGTCATCCGATGTGGACCAACCACAGTACTCCATTTTTAGCAACGCAAGACAACCTTGCTCATGCATGCTCATGATGATACGATGATACTAGCTACTACCCGTAGGGCCCGCATTCGGTATGAGGGTGAACGCTCTTATCGTAGTTTCTAAGGTTGGCCATTGCATGATCCAAAATCTAACTTTTAGATCTGTTTTGCTAAAAATATAAAATGGTTGATTTATTTTACCTTAAAAATTACAAAATTTTTAGTTTTTTAAAAATTTTAAAAAATTTTAAAAAAATTTAAACCCCCAAATAATTAATTTTAAAAATATGACATCTGTAGATGGCAGACGCGATTCTTCAGAATTGCGATTCTCAGAATAATATTATATAACTCTGAGACGTGATCGTGAGCGCCGGCGCCAGTGCCATGCCATCCGATCGCAAAACCACGACAATTACGATTACGATGACGATTAAAGCATTAATGCAGATTTGTAATAACGATCGATGAGATAATGCTTGGCTTACTTCCTCCATGGAAAATCGATGCGACAAACACGTGGAGGTCGATCGCGATGCAATATTTCAATGTGACGTTTAAAAAATCGATCTAACGGTAGTGATGCGATATAAATCAGAATCGAAATGGGCATGGTTGTATAAATATTTGAAATCGTCTTCATCCGGCATGTTCATGCTCATGCTCATGCCATGCCATGTCATGAAAGTCTCTACTGTACTGTAGCTGTAGCTGTAGCTGTAGTCTAAGTCTCTAGTCTGTGACACTGCCATACCCCCTCATCGAATTCGAGATCTCGACGCGATGCTGACACTGTCCTCGATTACCCTGTGTCATATGTCATTGAGAGTGAATGTGGTGCCTTGTTATGGAAGTCGGACGTCCTACTTGACTAACGAGGTTTATAAGAGCGCCACGTCAAATCAAATAAAGCGATTTAATTGGTCCAAAATGAAAATCTCTAAAAAAAGTGTTCAGACCTGCATTTTCCATTGTGATATATCATCATGCCCTTATTTTTGTTATTTGCACTCGGGAACGCCTAGAATCACCCAAAAAGCACCGAATTGTGTCTCATTATGGTCAAACTGTCTTGCCCGGAATCCGGCCCTGTCATTAAATCGTGCTCTAGGATGAACACACATCACCTTGGCGTGGCGTGCCCAGGCGGGTACGATACCAGCTACTTATTTCTTGGAAGTTTAGTCAAACCACTCCCGCAGAACAATTTTACAACTCGTTCTGTTCCACACACACACCGCGCCCCGCACCCGCCCCCCTTCCCCCCGACGAGTGGCCTCCCTAGTGGTCTCCAGACGGCTATGATAGAAAACAACATGAATGCGCCTCCTAGCTACTTACTTCTTGAGGTCAAAACCTACTCCCATGGAACAGTTTTTTTACTTCTGTTGCCACACACACCCACACGACACCCTGCCCCCCGCCCCCTTCCCCCCCGAGGAAACTGTTTATCCGTGGTTCTGGATTCCGCATCGACTGAGATCGAGATTCAGAGCGCGAGCCGCAGCCGCGAGAGGCGCAGGCGCTAGCGTTAAGCGTAGGCGCAGGCGTGTGACACGTGTAATCGCTACCGTGTAATCGCGCACGTATCTCTATCTCTATCTCGAATCTGCTATCATATCATTTCTATTTCAATTTGGCATTTTAAATTTAGAATTTTGCTGTGGACATGATTGATGATAGACGAACACAGAAAGTCCACTAAGGGTTTAGGGTTTAGAGTTTGCGTGCTCTTGTAAAATAAGGAAAATAAACTAATATTTCTACTGCAGTGGGCCTGTGGGTACGATATTATTTCGAAGTTACAGGTCCTATAACTCTGTAATAGTATTATCAAGTGAGTTTTTTGTAGTCTCTTTTTTTCTTAAAGATGACGAGCCCGTGTGTCAAGATTTCCTTTCGTTTTTCTTTAGGGTACCATCAAAAACAGGGAAAATTGGAACGAAATGTTTGCAGCAGCAGAGTTATTCGCGTTCGAACCTCGTAAAACCTCGCTATTTTACTTCGTATGTATCTTATGAAGTTTTTAAGCGAGTTTCAGCCGCTGTTTTGAGCATCCGTAGAAATACGGATGCCCAAAACGCGTTTGAAGTCCCACGATGTAAACGCTTTTCGCGGCTTGCTTATGCTGAAATCTGTATAGGCAGCCCTGACTGGGAGTCCCGGTGCAGGCCCCTATGACAGATCCCTAGGACCAACACTGGACTGCTGACTGATCTGTAGGTTCGTACTCGACTAGGATTTGGACATGATTTTACGGTAGACGTCTTTTGCGGCTGCGAGTCATGGGCACCGCGCGTTGCTATTGCTCGGTTGTGGCAATGTTCATTTGCGTTGTTCTGCCTGCACTGATCCCGCTGGTTTACGTATTTTGGGCTGGTGCTCCGGACGCCTTCGACCACATCGACATTTGCAAGTGCCCCACGCTCTTTTCGCCGCTCCGCACGTTCTGCCGTTACGTCTTCGCTCCATTTCCGCCACAACACCCGAACGTGCTGCCGCGCATCATCTTTTCTCTGGCTTTCAGAAGAATGGCGACATCTACACGAGCTCGTAAACGCCTATTGAAGGACTCCGACTTGGACGCCTCTATACGGCTTATAGATGCGGTTCGGGACACCCCAACCGCTAGCACCCCGCCTGTGGTGCCCCCTAATCCTTCCAGCAACTCCGACGCCGCTGTCGCGTTGCGGAAGCATCTCGTTGACCAACACGCTGCGGTCGACGTGGTCTACAAGGGGAGACTACATCGGGCTTGGGCCAAGGGTATCCGCGAGGATATCCTTGGTTCCAAGAAACATCATTATCGTGGTACCGACGACACCGACCGCCTCTCCGAGTTGGTGGTGCAGCTTCGGACCGAGTTTGAGTCCGCTGGGCTGGACTTGGCCCCCTTTGACCTCGACGACCCCACCTCTTTGGTTATCGAGAAGGTTAATGGACTGCTCTATGACGTCTTGGCCCTCGTCGTGGAGCGCAACTCTGTGGCCGACACCTGGCTTCGGGGTACGGACTCTTCGGCTGACCGAGATGGACGTCGTGCCCTCATCGACATCATCAAGGGGAGCGTGCCGACGGTCCTTCGCGAGAGCCACCAGCAGGAGCATGCGGCGCTTCGTTATCCCGCAGGCGTTGACCCGCAGCCGATCTTGGCTCGTGAGCAACGTCTGGTGCGGGATAACCGCGCTCCTGACTGGCAGCCCACCGACGAGACCCGTAAGTTGTCCCTCTACAACCGCCTCGACCCCGTGTTCTACGCGGCGGTGAAGGTGCGGTACCCGCTTGCGGGTGACCTTAGCGGGGTCACTCTCCGCTCGCTCCAGGCGCTCGTCGTGGCCATCTTTCAGGCCTGGGCGCAGTCGGATGATGGGGCGGCAGTGCGTGAGAAGCAGACACTGGGGGCGGGCGGTAAGCCCTCCGCCCTTATCACGTCTTCTGAGTACGCGGTCCTTCTCGACGAAATCGCCGCCTTGAAGGCGCTTGTGCAGGGCAATCGTGCGGGCGCGGCTCAGCGACAGCAGCAGCCGCAGCCGCGCGGTAAGCAGCATCCGCGAGGCCATCGAGTGGGTGTGCACCCGGCACCGTCTGTGGGGTTCGACAGGGACAGCATGAAGGCCAAGCCCCTTTGCCACCGTTGCCGCAAGGCGGGCAAAGGGGACGCCTATCACGCGTACCGCGACTGCCCTCTTGGTGGGCGCCAGCATTCGTCGGCCACGGCAGCGGCCTTCTGCATTCCTATTGAGAAGGAGGATGCGGAGGGTCTTCACACCCTGGCACTTGTGCAGGTTTTCCAGGAGGCTGCGGATGATGGACCGGAGGCCTTCGCCCGTGCGGCTTCGGCTTATGGTCCCCCCGCTGTGCTTTCCGCGGGCGGGATTGGCGGCATCGACGTGTCGGCCTACGGATTCAGCGTACCGCCTCCGCCTTCTGGCGGGACCGACGACGAGGACATCTTGCGGCGGCTTGATGCCCTCACCTCTGAGGTTCAGGCCGCCCAAGAGCAGGTACATTACACTCACGCATCCTTTGTTCCTGGGAGTGCGGTTGAGGAGCATGCATCGGCTCTGGTGTGTGGCCCTGCCGCTGCGGCGGGGATCACACCGGAGGGGCAGGTTCCGGCAGGTGGTGCGGCGGCATCGGCATCCGCCGTGCCGGCCCCTGCTATGCCTGTTTCGCAGGTAGAGGATGTACAGCCCGCGCCAACTCAATCGGCGCGGGTGACCACCACGGAGGCGACGCACGGTGAGTTCGGAGGCTTCGTGCAGACGGTGAATCACGCCGCCGTCCACCCGTCTGACCTGACAGGCTACGACACCGACGACTACGAGGACTTTGCCGACGGCAGCTTCCGGCTGAAGCCGCGGGGCTCGCCTCCGTCGGCCAATCATGTTTCCGGGCCACCCGTGGGCGAGCAGAGGACCTACGGTTGTGGGAAGCCGCCCTGGGGCTTCCCCGCCACGGTTGGTCCGTGGGGCATTCCTTTCCTCCTTTCCCTCGTTCTTTGCATCTCGATCATGGGAGTGGCAGCCGTGCCCGACGCTCGGTCGGCTACGGAGATGCCTTCGCCTGGTGGTGATCTCGATTGGGAGGCTCCGTCATTTTTCTCTACGAATGATTTTCTTGATCCGGTGATGACGGCTCAGGGTCTCCTATTGCCTGACGATGTGCCACAGCTTCAGCCGCCCGAGCCTCCTGACACTTTGAGCTTTTTAGCATTTCAGGATTTGGCTCAAGCGGATTTGGGTATTGACATGGCATTCTACTACGGCATGGCCTTACATGAGAGCGGTCCTCTTGATGCGGGGCACTATTATGGAGCTGGTTACTTTACTTCCTACTATGGGATGGACTTCCGTGAGGCCACCGCTGACTACTTTGGTACTGTCGATTGACTTCTTGCTCACTCTGGAGGCACACCAACATGGTGGTGTGCAGAACTCCTGTGACCTCAAAGACTTCTTCAATCTGGTTTATGGTTTTACTTTGACACCTTTGAAATCTTCAATTTGACTTGCTGACACAGAGCCTTTCAGTAGTTTAGCAGGACCTTAATTGCCTGTGAGTTTCTGCTCTTGTGCTAGCTAGAGGGTTCTAATTTGTGTATCAGAATTGCACAGTTAGATTAGCAGTTAGGCCTTGTCACCCTGGCTCCTGCCCTAACACTTAACAGCCTTACATTTTCTGACTCTCCTAGCCAGTCACCACCCACAGTGCTGGGGTGGTGTGCTGAAATCTGTATAGGCAGCCCTGACTGGGAGTCCCGGTGCAGGCCCCTATGACAGATCCCTAGGACCAACACTGGACTGCTGACTGATCTGTAGGTTCGTACTGTGACACACGCTGTGTCACAGGTAGGCTAGACTCCGAGACCGTCCGAGACCGTTCCGGGTATATCTAGCTTAGGGTTTATTTATCTTGGAGAGTTTATCCTCAAGAGTACGGGACTATCTGATATCTGGTGTACTAGGATATTCCGGTAGCTTACATCCGCGAAGGCGTATGTAATGAAGCCAAACGCGCTTCCACATAACGTTAACTTGAGTTAGCTTTAAGTGGAAAAATAGCGGAAACTGATCGCTGCACTTATGGCTGCGCAATCGTTGATTCCGCTTCGGATGCCCGTACACTCCGCGAGAATGCTGAAACGCGAAGTACGGCATCTCTCGCTGCGCAACGAGTTTCAAACGACGAGTCTATATCATTGTAAAAGATTATCCAAATGTTTTCGGTGCATGTTTCAAATCGTGTAGTGTAATTGCTTAAAATCATGAGCGGGCAGCAGCCGGACGCATACTTTAAAAGGTAGGTCCTTTTGTCGATAACTTATCGATAACTTATCGATGAATCATTGATAACTGTCGGCGTTCCTGAATGTTCGCGACCACATACTCGGGTATTTCACGAAGAAAGCGATAACAATTGCACACAGTACCGATACATTTCACGGCATTTATACTCCTGCCTAAGAGTCTTGACGGATCTGTGGAACACGTCATGGACCCGCTCACTTTCAATTGGATGTCATTCTGCTTTCCTATCGATGGGAATGGCGATTCAGCTTTTCCTAGAGTATTTCCTGCATCTGCCGAATGCTGACTTGGCAGACCAAAACGACCAAAATGACATCTTCGAAGTCGTATATTTTTATAGAAGTTGCGAAAAAATTCACGTTCACGTATAAAAACTCATCGACGATCATGCATATCAGTTCAAAGGAATCGAGAGTCAATCGAACTGCATTCGGGATGTTGCCGCCTCGCCAGGTCATGCACGACGCTCCAAGAGCAAGATTAACAGTTCAACTATGTACGAGTTGACCTCGTTAACCGAGACGCTCACCGGACCTTTGCTGAAACGTCTTTGAAACCCTCCAAATTCGTGAAACGGATATTTACTGCTCGACAGTGAAACAAACAATTCAATACATAAATATCAGTAAATTCGCGATGAAAGTTCACAAGGGTGCACCCAGCCCCTTCATGATAGAATGCTTGAAGGCTAGGAGTTCCTCGTCCATGAACGGGGGCTCAGGTTTTTCGATCCAGGATTTGATGATGGCCTTCAACCTGTTCTGCAGCTCTCAGGGGTTATCCCGAGAGGATGCGTTGAGCCAGGTTGTTTGGCAGCTTTCAAATCCAGTGCTTCCCTGTTGCGTGACGCCGACCCCAGACTACGTCTGTTTGACGCCAGTGGTCACCTACGACAAGGGTGAGAAGACCGCGCGGGAAGCTCACGTTTCCCGTGAGATCAACTTAGCTTCAAAGCTGATTAAGGACGCCTCAAAGCTGAAAAAACCTGTGCTGGTGAAAATTCTTGGGGCGTGGTACGTGGAGGTGGACGCCATTTGGACCACAACCACGTGCCCAGAGGCGGGTGGATATGATCTCCTATACCCAGGTGAGTCTCAGCCCTCCTTTCTCTTGAATTATTTCTGAGTTTGCTAAAACGTAAAATGAAAGAGTGTTTTTTGTGCAGGCGCCACCAGCCTGCCCATGATTCGTTATCATGGGATGGAGCACCGTGGAAAGGTCTACCCGCACGGCGTGGACAAAGCACTTATTCGTCTACACGATGGGGTTCGCTGCTTTTATGGCGACGAATTCGGATACAAGAGCGACTACCACGGTATCGACGTCGAGCTGGCTGCGGGATCCATCCTCAAGCTCGGGACTAAGTCTGTAAGTACTCTCTACCCCAACCGTCCAAACGTTTCATATTCGCGGGATGATTCAGAGCGCAGTTTGAGCAGCGATTTGCTTCACGCGATAGTATACGTTTATTTAAAGGAGTGGTATCCGTTCGTTTCACTTCTTTTTTCACGCCGCACGCACAGCCCGGAGCACGCATTGGCCACACCTGCCGCCGCAGCATAAAATGCCCGGAGCACGCGTTGGCAATACGTGCTGACGCCGCAAGCATCGCCCGGAGCACGCGTTTGCGAAACCTGCTGACGCCGCAGGCATCCCCCAAATCACGCGTTGGCGAAACTTGCTGACGCCGCAGGCATCGCCCGGGGAACGCGTTGCCGACACCTGCTGACGCCGCAGGCATCGCCCATCGCTCGACGTTTGCTAAACATAAGCGCCCGGCTTGTGTGCAGGTAGTTGAATGGGACAGTGTCGTTGGGCACGCTAAGGTCTTTTTTGATGAAGATAACTACTCCGCGGAAACAGACTTTCGCACGTCGTCTGCGAAGTTCTTATGCACCAAAGAGGTTATCCGCGTCACTAAGGGCGTTGCCATCACACGGCGTCTGAAAGAGTCCCCTTGCCCTGCGTACAGGTATGAGTTTACACCTGTGTTTCGTTGCGCCCAGGGCGTGGATGGTGGCATTTGATTCCACGGGTCACCAATTGCATCATTGCATGCTTGTGACCCTATTATCATTTTTTGTGTCTGTATACTTGGGCATGCAATAATGTAAATTCCTGATTAGCGCGCCTCGGAGCTCGCTACGTGAGCAGCGCGCCCCGGGGCTCGCTCCTTGAGCAACGCGCCCAGGTGCTCACTACGTGAGCAGCGCGCCCAGGGGCTCGCTCCGTGAGCAACGCGCCCCGCAGCTCGCTCCCTGAGCAACGCGCCCAGGGGCTTGCTCCCTGAGCAACGCGCCTTGGGGCTCGCTACCTGAGCAACGCGCCTCGGAGCTTGCTACGTGAGCAACGCGCCCAGGGGCTCGCTCCCTGAGCAACACGCCTCGGAGCTTGCTACGTGAGCAACACGCCTCGGAGCTCGCTCCCTTAGCAACGCGCCTCGGAGCTCGCTCCCTGAGCAGCGCGCCTCGGAGCTTGCTACGTGAGCAACACGCCCAGGGGCTCGCTCCCTGAGCAACTCGCCTCGGAGCTTGCTACGTGAGCAACACGCCTTGGGGCTCGCTCCCTGAGCAGCGCGCCTCGGAGCTTGCTACGTGAGCGCCCAGGGGCTCGCTCCCTGAGCAACTCGCCTCGGAGCTTGCTACGTGAGCAACACGCCTTGGGGCTCGCTCCCTGAGCAACTCGCCTCGGAGCTTGCTACGTGAGCAACACGCCTCGGAGCTTGCTACGTGAGCAACGCTTCCAGGGGCTCGCTCCCTGAGCAACGCGCCCCGCAGCTTGCTCCCTGAGCAACGCGCCCCGCAGCTCGCTCCCTGAGCAACGCGCCTCGGAGCTCGCTACGTGAGCAACGCGCCCAGGGGCTCGCTCCCTGAGCAGCGCGCCTCGGAGCTTGCTACGTGAGCAACACGCCCAGGGGCTCGCTCCCTGAGCAATGCGCCTTGGGGCTCGCTCCCTGAGCAACGCGCCCCGCAGCTCGCTACCTGAGCAACGCGCCCCGGGGCTCGCTCCCTGAGCAACTCGCCTCGGAGCTTGCTACGTGAGCGACGCGCCCAGGGGCTCGCTCCCTGAGCAACTCGCTTCGGAGCTTGCTACGTGAGCAACGCGCCCAGGGGCTCGCTCCCTGCGCAACGCGCCCCGCAGCTCGCTACGTGAGCAACGCGCCTTGGGGCTCGCTCCCTGAGCAACGCGCCTTGGGGCTCGCTACCCGAGCAACTCGCCTCGGAGCTTGCTACGTGAGCAACGCGCCCAGGGGCTCGCTCCCTGAGCAACGCGCCCCGCAGCTCGCTACCTGAGCAACGCGCCCCGGGGCTCGCTCCCTGAGCAGCGCGCCCCGGGGCTCGCTCCCTGAGCAACGCGTCCCGCAGCTCGCTCCCTGAGCAACGCGCCCCGGGGCTCGCTCCCTGAGCAACGCGCCTCGGAGCTTGCTACGTGAGCAACGCGCCCAGGGGCTCGCTCCCTGAGCAGCGCGCCTCGGAGCTCGCTACGTGAGCAACGCGCCCTGGGGCTCGCTCCCTGAGCAACTCGCCTCGGAGCTTGCTACGTGAGCAACGCGCCCCGGTGCTCGCTACCTGAGCAGCGCGCCCAGGGGCTCGCTCCCTGAGCAGCGCGCCTCGGAGCTTGCTACGTGAGCAGCGCGCAGGCCTATTTTACGACTGGTTGTTGTCCGCTTCCATTCCTATCTTTACTGAGGATTGAAAGGGATGGTTTGTTCATTTATGGTTTCAGCCCAGTAGGACAACCGAGATGTGTGGACACCGCCTTCGACTTGAAACTCCGATTATGTGTGCTCCTCGCATCCCGGATGGAGTTTCGAATGCAAGATGCACCTCAGCGAGAAGGGACTCAATCTGCGACACTACCCAACATCTCCCCAGCTATGTGGTACACTGCAATGGAGTCTTTGGGAATGCGAGAGGGTAAACCATATGCATCCCTTCCATATTCTTGATAGATGCTTTACTGTTCCGACAAAATGTCTATGCTGGCTAATATCATTTCAGCAGATATTGATACTCACACATGATAGGTGGAACGATCACCCACAGTTCAAGCGCATTCATTTCGCACATGGTTAACATATCATGGGCTCGCTCCCTGAGCAACGCGCCTTGGGGCTCGCTCCCTGAGCAACGCGCCCCGGGGCTCGCACCCTGAGCAGCGGGGGCTCCAGCTGCCCATTTGTAGCTCTTCTAAATTAGGTGTAGCTGCTCAATTGTGAATTCAGATAAAAAGCACAAGTCAAAGTTGGTAATCGAAGAGCCTGCTCAAGGATGGGCAGCTCATAAGGCCATCCGCGACATGATGTGTGCTGGCGGGTTCAAAGGTATGAAATTACCCCTAACCCAAATTCATTAAAAGGGGGCTGCCATGTGGTGGTATGCTGACAAGATGTGTTGATGCAGGCTTTCCATTTGTTTATCATCGTGAGGTGAACCCAAACCACCCTAACGACAAGCCAGATCGATCAATGATTAATGGCCCAATAACCTTCGTGTACACCGACGTACAAGACTATGCCACAATCAAGGTAAGTTATTTCGAGCAAAGGGCAATATGGTTGTGTGAGGGTGTCTCTAGAGCGTGAACTTTAGGTGTGCGTTTCACCAGTTGAAAAGTAATTAGTTTCACGTGCGTTCCACATTCGTGCGCGCCTCCACGTTCATGCACGTGCTTGCGCATTACACGGGCACCGCATTCAACGTGAACGGAGCGCGCTTGCAAGCGGGAGCCGGGTGTGTCCGTGATGGGCTACCTTCGGGGGGACCGCCGTACCCCACGATTGGTTCCCGCGGGTAAAGCTAATGATTGTCGGCTCACTAAATGCCAACGCCTTACTCAATAGCATGCCGATGCATTTAACACTTGGATAATGTGTTGTATGTTGCAGGTCACATGGCAGAAGACTTGTTTTCACAACCTTCCCCAGAGTAACCCGATATCCGAAGCCGCGAGGCAAGAAGGCATGCTATGCGCCCGAGCTTTGGATTGTCGAATGGAAGATGCGCGCAGTGCAGCTCAAATCGATGCACGGAATACACGAGCGATGAAAAGGAGGCGTTTAGATATCGATGGTGATTCTGAAGCATCATAGAAGCAGTTGTATCCATGATGTGTGAAATTGATATAGTACCGACTAGTAATGCATGCTTCGCCTTGTGCATAGTTCTGAAGAATAATGTTGTGTGTTTCTGGATGCATCGCAATACACCCTAGAGTTGCCAGAAATGTTGAAGGAATTTTGTGCATGCTTTCCGAGCTAGACCTATGGAAATGAAAAACACTGTAACATATATATATATATATATATTTGTGGCACTAGCTCAAATTTTAGAGCGCCGAAACCTGGTTTCGGAGATCTTAGTGAAAGTCTGAGGTGTCACACAGGTACGCCAAACTAACGACTCGCCCACCACAACACATGATAACAACTACTGTGACACTGCTCGTTCACGCCTGTTGAGTGCATGGCAACTTGAACAGTCAAAACAAGCCTTGTGAATATGTGTAACACACGAAGGTCGCAGGCATGCTCAGCCACAGCACGCCGCGCCTTGAGAATTATATGTGGCAAGCACGGAGGTCAAGCAAAGGGATTTGGTTGCTTCCATAATTACTAGCTATGTCTTCTAATAATATTAGCAAATTATTGTGTTTGGATGACTGGTGCCTTAGAGTTGAAAGCATGACTCTCCATCAGAATCGCAATCAGACTCTCCGTCGTCTTTGCTCAGCTGCTTTCGGCCTTTTCTGAGTTGTTTTCCTTTTCTTTGATTGTGCCAGCTCAGGTCTTTCGTTACTTGCAACACCAGATGTCTCATCGGCTGTGTGTCCACGGGGCTTCGACTTTTCTGTTTGAGGTAAGATGGATCTCCACCCTTTGCTCTTCCGCTTCTCTTTTGACTCCTGTGAGTCCGGGTATCTGCGTCTTTCTATCCACTTCAGTATCTGATCCTTTCCTAACCCTGTCAACTCTGCTGCCATGCAATGTTGCTCCATCTGCTCTTGTGTGTATCCGCCATCTATGTGCACTGTCATGTACCGCATTCCGTTCCCCAAACTCGATCAGAAGCCAGAGTTGTGATGGATTCTCGTTCACAACGCCATCGCACTCAAATCCGGTGGTATTCTCCTGAATCTTGCGTTTCAGCCACTCCGGTGTTGCTGGATGCTGCAAAATTGTCTCGCAACTGATGAAGACACCACTGAATTTCGATGCCCGGGCTCGGTGCTTTGCAGGGCAGACTGGAAATGCCATTTCATCCATCCTTATCCACTGCCACACTAATCTCGCTTCCAATTCGGCGATGTCTTTGAATACATCTGCAGCCCACAAATCCTCAGCACCGCGTTGAGTTGGTAACTGCCACTTTCCTCCACCATTCGCAGTCTTCATCTCACCGTGGTCTCGCTGCATCCGCTCCATTTGCTCATTCTGCATCACGCGCAAAAACACAATGCAGTGATAAGTGGGAATTGCACATTTCATGGTTGTAATGAGTGACCCTTTACGGGTACCTAGGCTGCGGTAGGTGCCATCGCGGCAAAGCTTGGTTGTGAGGGGTCATCGTTGATCGTAGGTGGCACAGTTGCGTCGCTCAGGATGCTGCAGTGGGCACGGCTGCATTTGTGAGCAGGGAGTGACTGATACAGCGGACACAACAGGAAGTGATAAGACTGCACAGCTCAAAGTTGAATAGCAATGCAGGCAACGGTTGCACGGCTCGCGGGAGATCGGCCGTTGTAATTGACGTCGTTGCAGGGGGTCTGGTGGCAAGCAGGGCAGAATAGATCAACAAGAGTGCACCTCACCTTTGCCTGAGCAGCTGTGTACTCCCGTATCATTGGGTCAACATCGAGTGCGCCGTTGAAGTGCCCGCCAGCCCAATATGCTGGGAAAACACATGGGTTGAAATCGAGTTGATACGGCAGCATATCAAAGTATAGGGTATGGTCACTCTGAAGAAAAGCCATGTCGATCGCGATCCAAGCGTTTCTTGAATGGCGAGCACTTTTGATCCGCTCAGCGTCGCTCAATTCAGCACGTTGCTGCAACTTGTGCTTCTCATACAGATTTTCCCAGATTCGTTCTGTCCACTTCAGCATATCATCTTTCAGCCCAAGGATACGCACAATGTCCTTGTAATGTGCCAGTGCTCTCCACATTTGATCGTAGTCCCACCGGCACTTCAGTTTCTTGTACTTGCCTGCTTGGATTTAAACAAGTGTCCTTCAGCAAATGATATTTTACAATCAGTGATAACCATGGCAATTTGGTGCAAGAGGCTCACCGTCTTTGCTCTTCTCGGTGTCGTTTGCTTCTGTCATTTTGACGTCGATTCCGGAGAGAAAATCGAGAAGGGTCTTGGTGATGGAGCTGAGTAGACACAATAACGGCTTGTGAGATTGGGTGATGCCACAGGCGGCGCGAGAACTTAAGTGCAGGGGAAAACAACACTAGAATCGCGTACCGTCCTCGAAGTTGCTTCTCATCATCGACTGCTCTGCGGTACGCTTTGGTGAGCATCTTCTTTACTTGGCACTTCAGTTCATGCAGAATACAGATCATGATGCTTTCCACACCGCCTGGGGTCAGCTTATGGGGATATTGGCCTTCCCTACCAAAAATTGGCTTCCTTGGAACCATGAGCTCTAACCGGGATGGGGATTCCTCTCCGATCAACTGCTCCTTTCGATCACATCTGAGCATTTTAGAAATCCAATTCGCCCGCAAGGTATTTTGCAAAGGGGCGTCGATATCGATGTCCTCGAGTCCGTTAACATCCTGTGCAATTACTAGTGTTAGTAGCTGGTTGTTGTGATGATCGTTGCATGCTCATGGATGCTGAGCATGGCACAAACGGGGGGGAGGGAAAGGAGGCAAGGGACCGCGGTGCATCCACTATGCAGAAGTCTTTGGTTCACTTATTTGCTTGATACCGGCAAGCTTGCATGCAGCAAGCTAATAGAAGGATATAGGACTGAAGGCAACCCTCACCTGCAGGTATTCTGGATCGCACATAAAGTAGTCGGAAAGAGATCGCAATGAGTCTGTAGAACCTGGGTCAAAAGGCCGGCCACCATGATGTCCACTTTCAATGTTTTCATGGTGTTTGCAAGCTCGGCATTTTCCATCAGATCCCAATTCACACCCTGGATTGTATACCATACATCCTCGTGAGCCATCGTGTAGATTTCGGTATGTAACGTGTTTTTAGATCATAGAGTGCCCAGATGACTTCTGACTGCTTCTTAGTCTCATCGTTGAACACGTTTCTGCGTTCTGCCATCACTCCTTTCTCTTGCAGATCCTTCTCGCCGGTCAAAGTGCACAACACTGGATAGTCTGCACAGGTCGTAAAGACATGTCTCGTCTCAATTTCCCCAATACCAGGGATATCCATCTTGATGACGCCTTTCCCATTTGATCCGTCACCTGCCGCTATCCTGTTTCGTTCACACACGCACATGCCACCAGAACCTCAATCTCCATTGTTTCTGATGGTGTTGTTCCTCGAAATTGCAACAACCTAAGCATGTTGTCACTTCGTGCCATTGTCAATCATTAAGAGTGTCGCATATTGACGAACCAAGTGCTATCATGACACATTACGTACCTTAGTATCTGTTTGAGAACTGATGAGTCCAGCTGGTAAGCATGCTGATCCCAATTTGCGGTATCATCCTTCCCCACCCATGAGCATATGCACATCAGAGCCCATTGCCCGTGCACTCCAAGGAGCTGAAGGCACACCCTTGTCACAGGTAGCTCCACTTTACCATGAACGCAGCCATCCCCCGTGATCTTAACCCCTATGGAGCGGTTTGTACCGTATACGGTACAACCACTTCAAACTCTAAGCTTGTATTCATTTCTCAGCCCGATAGCACTTGTCGAAATCGGCCATACAAGCTTCGCACACCCGTTGCAATAGGTATATCTAATACTCAACAATCTATTCTACACATATACTTAGTATATATATCTCACCCAAGGGTAAATTTGTTGTAGCAAAATCCCCAAAGTTGCTTATTTCTAGGCATGCAATTTTGGTCAAAAGTATCTTAAAGTGTGAAAAAACGAGGTGTAGATGCCATTCATCGACAAGGATTTGTTGGTTCAGTGCCCACTATCATATAAAATGACCATGCACCTCATATGGGCAATACTTACTTTCCCAACAGTCGATTTCCCCTGAAAACACACAATATGGCCTTAAGTATGGAAAACATTTGACAAATGATGTTTTTTCATTGTTTTTTGGTGTTTTTTTCACCTTATTGCTTGAATATTTCGATGTATTGGTGAGTTTAACTACAGCCACCATTACTGATTTCAAGGCATTAGTAAAGGCGATTGTTTTATGGTCGAGGGGCGACCTAATACTCGAATAAGCGGTTGTGAGAACTGATTTTTGACACTTTTGATTCATGGAAAACGTGTTTTTTGGCTTGTATATCACCGATATATCGTTGTATATATCATGCGATCATGTATTTTATGGGCCAAAATCACTTTATAGGAGTTATGAAACATGTAACAAATCACCCACACTTACCGAGGCACCATATACCGTGAAAACGACACATTTGTGAAACTGGTGCTTTTGGCAAAAAATTCCATCCGCTCCATAGGGGTTAAACAAGAACGGCTTCTCCAGAGCGCGCTTGAGGTCTGCAAGAGAATAGGGTTGCCCATCTCCAAATCTGATTTCTGTGTACTCGCGCATGAGTCGCTCGTGAGATACAGCTTGTCTTTGTTTGATATGCTTTATTGCCTTCTTCACCTGCTTCAGCTCTTCAACCTCTTGCGGATTTAGACCTGCTATCCGCCATCAGCAGTGAGGATACAACCAACAGGTGAATTCCTGAAGAATCCTTGTGAACTACAGGTCGTATTGCAGCGAGCTTCATGCACACGGCACGCACCTGCAGGGTTGGTGCCGGGGGCAGGCTCGCTGGGATTGCTGGCCATTGCTGCATCGCCTGCATATGGCACGGCATGCCCGTCAGCAAACATCGGCGATAGCCGCATGAGAGGTACAGCCCATGGCATGCTTTGGGAAGAGGCAGCTCCGTGCGAGCTGCATGCGCACGGCACACACCTGCAGGGTTGGTGCTGGGGGCAGGCTCGTTGGGATTGCCGGCCATTGCTGCATCGCCTGCATATGGCACGGCATGCCCGTCAGCAAACATCGGCGATAGCCGCATGAGAGGTACAGCCCATGGCATGCTTTGGGAAGAGGCAGCTCCGTGCGAGCTGCATGCGCACGGCACACACCTGCAGGGTTGGTGCCGGGGGCAGGCTCGCTGGGATTGCCGGCCATTGCTGCATCGCCTGCATATGGCACGGCGTGCCCGTCAGCAAACATCGGCGATAGCCGCATGAGAGGTACAGCCCATGACATGCTTTGGGAAGAGGCAGCTCCGTGCGAGCTGCATGCGCACGGCACACACCTGCAGGGTTGGTGCTGGGGGCAGGCTCGCTGGGATTGCCGGCCATTGCTGCATCGCCTGCATATGGCACGGCATGCCCGTCAGCAAACATCGGCGATAGTCGCATGAGAGGTACAGCCCATGGCATGCTTTGGGAAGAGGCAGCTCCGTGCGAGCTGCATGCGCACGGCACACACCTGCAGGGTTGGTGCCGGGGGCAGGCTCGCTGGGATTGCCGGCCATTGCTGCATCGCCTGCATATGGCACGGCATGCCCGTCAGCAAACATCGGCGATAGCCGCATGAGAGGTACAGCCCATGGCATGCTTTTGGGAAGAGGCAGCTCCGTGCGAGCTGCATGCGCACGGCACACACCTGCAGGGTTGGTGCCGGGGGCAGGCTCGCTGGGATTGCCGGCCATTGCTGCATCGCCTGCATATGGCACGGCGTGCCCGTCAGCAAACATCGGCGATAGCCGCATGAGAGGTACAGCCCATGACATGCTTTGGGAAGAGGCAGCTCCGTGCGAGCTGCATGCGCACGGCACACACCTGCAGGGTTGGCGCCGGGGGCAGGCTCGCTGGGATTGCCGGCAATTGCTGCATCGCCTGCATATGGCACGGCATGCCCGTCAGCAAACATCGGCGATAGCCGCATGAGAGGTACAGCCCATGGCATGCTTTGGGAAGAGGCAGCTCCGTGCGAGCTGCATGCGCACGGCACACACCTGCAGGGTTGGTGCCGGGGGCAGGCTCGCTGGGATTGCCGGCCATTGCTGCATCGCCTGCATGTGGCACGGCGTGCCCGTCAGCAAACATCGGCGATAGCCGCATGAGAGGTACAGCCCATGACATGATTTGGGAAGAGGCAGCTCCGTGCGAGCTGCATGCGCACGGCACACACCTACAGGGTTGGTGCCGGGGGCAGGCTCGCTGGGATTGCCGGCCATTGCTGTATCGCCTGCATATGGCACGGCATGCCCGTCAGCAAACATCGGCGATAGCCGCATGAGAGGTACAGCCCATGGCATGCTTTGGGAAGAGGCAGCTCCGTGCGAGCTGCATGCGCACGGCACACACCTGCAGGGTTGGTGCCGGGGGCAGGCTCGTTGGGATTGCCGGCCATTGCTGCATCGCCTGCATATGGCACGGCATGCCCGTCAGCAAACATCGGCGATAGCCGCATGAGAGGTACAGCCCATGACATGCTTTGGGAAGAGGCAGCTCCGTGCGAGCTGCATGCGCACAGCACACACCTGCAGGGTTGGTGCTGGGGGCAGGCTCGCTGGGATTGCCGGCCATTGCTGCATCGCCTGCATGTGGCACGGCGTGCCCGTCAGCAAACATCGGCGATAGCCGCATGAGAGGTACACCCCATGGCATGCTTTGGGAAGAGGCAGCTCCGTGCGAGCTGCATGCGCACGGCACACACCTGCAGGGTTGGTGCCGGGGGCAGGCTCGCTGGGATTGCCGGCCATTGCTGCATCGCCTGCATATGGCACGGCATGCCCGTCAGCAAACATCGGCGATAGCCGCATGAGAGGTACAGCCCATGACATGCTTTGGGAAGAGGCAGCTCCGTGCGAGCTGCATGCGCACGGCACACACCTGCAGGGTTGGTGCCGGGGGCAGGCTCGCTGGGATTGCCGGCCATTGCTGCATCGCCTGCATGTGGCACGGCGTGCCCGTCAGCTTACGCGTTCCGAAAGAGCGAACGACATCCGCGGCTGTAATAGCAAATGCGCCAGAAGGGCTTTTCTCAACCAGGACAGTGCAAGCACACTCACATTCCTACTTTCAAGTATTTTTGGATGCTTAATGTAATGCACACTTACCATGTCCCTGCGGAGCACGTGTGGTATTACATACGCCACACTTCTTGTCAGGTTCGATGTTTTCCTCTCCACATGTGTCGCACTTCCACTGCCCATACACTTGAGTGGTTGCATCGCTTTCATGGGTCGTCCCCCCCATCCGTTCACAAGGCCGTGCACCAGGAGCTGTTAACAAATTACAAGTCCATCCCAAACACGCGAATCATCCTCTTCGCATGTTAGAACATTGTAGCGTGTCCCTAGCTTCGAGGAATGGCGGGAAAAACAAATGAAACTTGCAACGGCGCTCGGGAGAATCCCTAATTGTGCATCCAAGCAGATGATGCTCAAGATGCTATTTGCATCCTGCAAAGGGCAGGGATATTTGTCACGACGGAGCCCCGGGGCGCACTGCTGAGCCACGAGGCGCTTTGCTCCAGGGAGCGAGCAGGGAGCCAGGGAGCTCGGGGCACATTGCTCAGGGAGCGAGCCGCTGGGACGCGCTGCACAGGGAGCGAGCCCCAAGGCGCGTTGCTCAGGGATCGAGCCCCGGGGCACGTTGCTCAGGGAGCGAGCCCCAAGGCGCGCTGCTCAGGAAGAGACCCTCGGGGCACGTTGCTCAGGGAGTGAGTCCCGGGGCGCGTTGCTCAGGGAGCGAGCCCCAAGGCGAGTTGCTCAGGGAGCGAGCCCCTGGGCGCGTTGCTCACGTAGCAAGCTCCGAGGCGCGCTGCTCAGGGAGCGAGCCCCGGGGCGCGCTACTAAGCTCCTGGGCGCGTTGCTCAGGGAGCGACCCCCAAGGCGTGCTGCTTAGGTTTGGTAATTGAAGCTACGGTTTTCGAAATGAAATTACCTTGTACAGGAAGACCAAAGGGTGCTTTCACGAAGTCGGGTAAGATGTCTTCATCTTCATCCTCGGATAAGTCAATGAAGTCGCAGAATCGTGCTTGCATAAATGCCTGTCTATGCGCACAACGAACCATATAGACGTTGGTGCCGCAATCGTTCAGACGCCGCTCAATCTCGCCATGAAGTCTGTGACGAAACTTTTCCATCCACTGGATATTGTTGGCTGGGTCGCAGTACAAAGTCAAATCTCGGAGACCTTCTTCACGAAGCCAGGTCGATAGGTGGACCATGAAGTTCTCAGATGTCCGTCGAGTCATGAACAGGAACCATTGCTCTGCGATGGCTAGAGTCCATAGACCGCAGCTCCAGGCATCCGACTGAAGCTGAAAGGATAGATCCACAATACGCCATCCGCTAAATGCAGCTTTCAACTTCTGCGTTACCTCGGGAGGGAAGCCTGTGCCGAAAGGGTCGAATGTGTACACGATCTTGTCACCCATGCCGTCCACGCATATCCTAAACCAGTGAGCACCTTGGCAAAAGGCTATTGTTGGGCAGGCAGTGCCCTGCAAAGCCTGTTTGAGCACATTCTGAGCCCGTGCCCCATCAATGATTTTCTGCAACATGCTGACCAAAATGTAGAGAGGAACGGGATACATCTTGGAATCCTCCACGTCTGATGACAGGTACGCGGGCACGTTCTCCAGAGTTCCCAAGAGCGCTTGCTGGCCATTGAAAATGTGAACATCAGAAAGCCATCGTTGTCTTGCAGTTCCTGTGAGGCGGAATATATCATTAGAGACCGCGGTTTCACCAGCAGTATGGTGTGATCCATTTGCTGGTTGGGAGGTGGTTTGGGCAGCAGAGTTGCAATTCGGAGTTGGAGCTGATGAGAGCCCTGTTGGATTAATGTAGCGCAGCCAACAAAATATCATTTTCTTCATGTAGTTCTCAACGGACTGCACTTGTACGCCGTAATCCTGACCGCCGGTAGCCCTTAATCCTTCCCCTTTGTCTTGTGCCTTTCTGTATTCCTTCTCCTTGGTCAAAGTTACTCCTTGTCTGCAAAAAAAAGATTGCATAGGTGACATGCCTGAGTGTTTTCAGCTCAGCACGGGACGCATATTTGACGGGGAGATGTGGGCAGCGCAGATAGCGCACCGGATTGCTAACAAGTTTCAGGTTTACTCGCACGGCATAGCAAATTGTATCCGACCAGGGGTTCAGAGCAGCGCAGGTGGCTCATTGGTTTGCAACTTTGCATAGGTGTCAGGTGCAGGTGTCAGCAACACAACACAGCACGCATATCCGAGACGGGGTGCGGGCAGCGCATGGGGCGCACTGGATCGCATGAGCGACAGGCCTCGGATTCGCTGGCAAAGCACAGCACGCATATCCGAG